>CM067063.1:40599695-40809711 GCA_033980235.1 Diadema setosum
AATCCTGAATCTCACGTACCACGCATGCCCAATATTACGGGAAAAGAATTGACGTCATTTTCAATTGTTTCGCCGACTACAATTTTCTATTCCAAACCCTGTAGAAACAAGTTGATTTCTCAAAAAGTACAGGCGGTACAAAGCGAAAACTTTCACCATATATGGATTGAGGCCTGATGAACTTATGTTGCCAGTTTCGGACACATTGGAGCCCGGCCATAGTCCAGTCGGAAAAAAACAGAGAGCATGTTTTGCGAGAGGTGATTTTCAAAACGCTTTAATATCTCAAGTTCTAGTGCAGCAAATTTCATAATTTTTTCATCAAAAGGAAGGTTTTTAAAAACTTAGATAGTGTGGGAAGTTTGAGTTTACTAGCGGCACGCATAGCGGCACAAGGAGAAGGTAAAGATTTGACTTTTTCATGCACACAGTTTCGGGCAGCCGTGGATGCCCGTTGGAAATTCAAATAGAACGGGGCGATAATGAGATGCAAATTGGGGTGCTCCACCGCGCCTGCTCTGTGTGCAGTTTACGTCCTGTCATCTACACTGCAAGTTCACTTACCGTCTAGCACTGGTTCCGAGGACGTCACGGTGTACTATTCTCCAAAACTAGTCCCTTCTTTTTAATGTTAGGTTTCTCAGTCTCATTCAAGGTAGAGACTATAGATTACTACCGGCTCACATTCTACAATGTAAATATAGGTTCTTACCATTAGATAGTCCCATCCTCATAACTCCAACCTGCACCAAACTGATTTCCCCTACGTAACTCGAGTACCATGGCACCAGCTCTTATGAGCCTTGGATGAATCATAATGAAGCTCCAGCAACTCCACGGATGAAGGAACTAATTTCTCGAAGGATCTGGACCTTGTTTTATGAAGAGTTATAATTGATTATAAGATTTCTATCATAAGTCTATGGCAGCCTGTGTGTTAAGGAAATTTATAATCGATTATATTATTTGATTAAACGGGGCCCATACTGTAAGTAACTAATATAATGTTGTCTGGTTGCTTAGTACCAATAATGCAGCGATTCTCTCTCGACAACCTACTTGCAGCTACATGTTTTAATGCGAAGCGAAGCACATATCACATCTCCATGGAAATAGTTTCATCGCAAGAAAGTCACGGTGATGCTGATAACAAGCGCGCCGGAACACTTCTGGTTTTGGGGGGGCAAAATCTCAACGGGGGCACATTGTGACGATGTGAGATCCTCGGCGCGAAGCGAGTGAGCGGGGGGGGGGGGGGGGGGGGGGTTGGAAAGGGGGATTACCCCCCACACACACACACACACACACACACACACTGTAGGGAGCTTTTGTAAAACAGGGTACAAAAGTCGCGTTTATAGACCAAATTTCTAAGGAATTAAACATAGTGAAAATAATCAGTGCGAAGGACTGTGATCATTACATACGGTAGTACATAATAATGTGATGGTGTGAGATCCTCGGCGAGGGAGCGAAGCGACCGAGCGGGGGAGGGTGTGGGAGGGGGGGGGGGATCCCCCTCCCACGGTGGGGACTTTTTGTTATAAAAGTCGCGTTTATAGAGAATCTAAAGCAAATTTCTAGGGAATTAACATATTGAAAAAATCAGTTGGAAGGACTATGATCATAACATACGGGAGTACATTAGTAATGTGATGGTGCGAGATCCTCGGCGAGGGAGCGAAGCGACCGAGCGGGGGGAGGGTGTGGGAGGGGGGATACCCCCTCCCACGGTAGGGACTTTTTGTAAAAACAGAGTATAAAAGTCGCCTTTATAGAACATTTAAAAGCAAATTTCTAGGGAATTAACATATTGAAAAAAATCATTTGGAAGGACCATGATCTTAACATACGGGGGTATATTATGTGATTGTGTGAGATCCTCGTCGAGGGAGCGAAGCGACCGAGCGGGGGAGGGTGTGGGAGGGGGATACCCCCTCCCACGGTAGGGACTTTTTGTAAAAACAGAGTATATAAGTCGCTTTATAGAGCGAGCCACTTTCACTTTTCAATTTATCTGAACTCATTAAAAGCTTAAACGTGATCGCATCGTTCGAACAATAAAAAATATTCTTATACTACTAGAAAGCAAAGAAGAAAATGAAAAATGTAAGGTTTAATAAAGGTATGTTTCAGCGGGCACACTCGAGGACACGAGGCTACCATCTATACACTAAATTTACTCATAAGTTACTATTAGTGTATAGATACAATAATGTATGTTGTTAGTGTATTATTTTCGCCCCGTTAGGGGCGAAAATTTTTGCATTTTCAGTTATGAAATTACAACATTTAGACAAGAAATATGCCTTTATTGTTCATTTTGGTCTTTAAATCAGTGATTAATTATTTGTTACAGGGGGCACTTTGGGGGGGGCAAAAACTCGTTTTGCCCCCCCAACATTTTGTTTGGGGGGGGGGGGGGGGCAAGTGCCACCCCTGCCCCCCCCCCCCCCCCGCTTCCGGCGCCCTTGGCTGATAATGATCACAATGATGATAATGATAGTGGTCATAGCAACAATAATAGAAGTATAAGTAGAATGATAATGATGATAACAATGGTAATGATAACAATAATGATAATTATGATAATGTGTAGTTCTAGGAGCAAAGCAACAACATTATTCACTAGAAAGTGCTAGAAGGGATCCTCATGTTTAGGATAATAATATGTTTATTTGATTATATACTTCAAGTAATCTTTTCCCAGAGGCCTCTGTGGTAGACGCTGTAATTACTCCTGCATTATACCCAGTTACCCACTTATGTATCTGAGGCCAGAGAGAGAAACGGGTGAAGACATCATCCTATAAAGCTGGATGTACTTTGCACGATTTGAAACCGGAATCGCCTTTCTCCAGGTCCAAAGACTTTACCATTTACAGAACCCCGTTACTCAATATCAAAAGTGTCTGGTGTCATGACTGTATACTTATGTGCTTTTTTCCTCTTCTTCGTTTGGGAACACAGACGCACAGATGTTCTATTTTGGGCACCTGTTAATGCTTTCATAGCTGCAACTCATACTTTTTTTTTCAAATAGAGACGAGAAAAAGACCTTGCAGAATCAATATACGTCTTCCTCACAGAAGGGAGCTGCTATAGCTATCCCTAGATAGGCATTCTTGTCTTCAAACTCTGACAGGGTATCGCGTCTGCCGAGTTCACTCAATCTTTGTACAGACAAACATTCTCCGCGTGAAAAGACCTATTACCAATGCATGAGTGGTGCTGAATATACTATCACAGTTGTTAAGTGCCTCATCATACCTTGTTTACGAGAGACAGGCCACGTCACTTTCGATATTCACTAACAGATACAAACACGCTGTTGTTAATCGATGACAATGATAGTAGCGTTAGCAATCAGATAGAAATGTTCATCTTTTTTTTTCCTAAAAAAAAAAAACATGAAATAAAAAGGACAAACATACAAATAAGGGATAAAATAACTGTGATAGAGTTATCACCTAGGAAAACACCGTAATGACTGAAAGCAGCCCGAGTTAAGACCTCCCCCCCCCCAAAAAAAAAAACAACACACAAACAAACAAACAAACAAACAACAACAACAACACACACACACAATAACAACAACACACTTTGAACGAATCAAGGCCAACGACAGGAGTCACGTGACTGGATAGCACTAAAACCAGCAAACAATTTACTTCTTCTTTTGCTACTAGATAATATGCTTGCGATCTCAATCATGCTGAAATTGATCTTAAATGCACGACAAACTCATAGCAAAAGTACAGTTACGTGAGGGCTAAGATTAACATTCAGAGTTCAGTTATAGCCTAGAAAAGTGCATGACGGAGCATTCGTGGCAGAAGTTTGTTTGTTTTTGTTTTGTTTTTAAGAATGTAATGTGAATATCTATCTTCGATCCCCCCCGTACGACATTCGTGATTATTTCATGCACGGCATGATTGTGGTATGATGAAAACAATGAATGTAAAGGTAGGTCTCGTGGTAGCAATTCAGGGAGCGCAAACTACATTTTAAATTAGACTATTTACTACGCCAAACACTCCAAAACCCAAGTGAGACACTTGTTAAACGTAACCGTCTACATGCGATTGATACCGATTACTTAAAGGTATGAGATCGGGTTATTTTCTCTCAAAGGCAATGCAGGTATAAATAAAACAGAAAATCGTCTTCTGACTGCTGTCTGTGGTGGATCGGAATTGAATATGAACACACCTACTCTAACTGATAACAGTCTGCAGCAAGGCCCCTCGCCTTGACCACCCCACCTTGTCATAATACAATGTAGTGCAACGGAATTACTCTCGCAGAAACGCCACTGTTATTACATGGAATAATTCTTTAATTTTCGACAGAGTCCTGTTTGTACACAGACTCATCAGCATTTTGAATTGCGCTGTTGAGAATTTTCATGGATATGATTATGTATATTATACATTAAATATCGACCAAGGGAGGTATATTTTCTATGTGTCGTGTGTTGGAGACAATTATGTTCTATCATTATGAGGAAAGGAACTTTATCATAGGAATGCTCTGTTATTTAGTTCATTTTGATTCTTTTTTTCTGTGGAAGAGAGAAGATTTATGATTTCTCTGCATACTTCATGAATTTATATAGTTTCCTACTTATCTGTTTCTGTTTGTTTTCATCTGTTTTATTTGTGTGTGTGTGTGTGTGTGTGTGTGCGTGTGTGTATGTGTGTGTGTGTGTGCGTGTGTGTGTGTGTGTGTGTGTGTGTGTGTGTGCGTGTGTGTGTGTGTGTGTGTGCGTGTGTGTGTGTGTGTGTGTGTGTGTGTGTGTGTTTCTGCGCGTGTGGACAATATCCTTTACGTGAACAAAATGTTCCCAGCAACATTTACCGCAAACGCACAACTTGGGTATGTCAACCAAAGTATCAAATAACACGTAGTACGTTTACGTGAAGCAGGGGAGAGCCAGAAAAACAAATATGAATACATCAGTCTGCGAGCGTGAAATGGGGCGTGATGCGTGTTTTGTATCAAAACAATATCTATGCACTCCTGCTGAAATACAAGAAAAAAAATACCAAAAAAAAAAAGGAGAGGAAAAAACCGGGAGATTGAACCGATGGTAAATGGCGCGGACAAAATCTCATCTGAATGAGCAAAGGCATCGAGCAATAACACCACCTTGGAAGAGACCTTTGCAATACAGGTACAGACGAACAAAGAGAGAGCAGCAATAAAAACTATTTCTCAGTCAATTAAAGAACACATGAAGCGAAGAGTGGCCTATACTTCAATAACAGGTTTGATGTGAACCCCTCTCCCCCCCCCCATAATTTCTGCGGGTGCTGTTCGTTGTTCCGAAGGTTCGATATTTCGAAGGTTCGTTATTCCGAAGGTTCGTTAATCCGAAACACACAAATTCCCTATATCTAGAGGTTCGTTAATCCGAAAGTGAAAAAGGGTTCGTTAATCCGAACATTTGTGGCGTTATTCCGAAGGTTCGTCAATCCGAAGATTTGTTAATCCGAAAATGAAATTCGGAATAACGAACCTTCGGAATAACGAACTGTAACCATTTCTACAGCACCATGTAGCCATCGTAAAAATATTCCCCTCCTTTTCTTCTCTTTCGTTCAAGCGTTCGTGTTCTATTTATTGCCATCTTTTGTTGTTTCAAATGTTATGCAGAACAGCGATTTCTTCGTAAAGGATTTGAAGAAAGTCTACATTGTCCTCACACCGGGAATAACATGAAAGGCCCGCATGATAAATTGAAAAGCGTTTTCCTGCACTTCGGGCTGAAGTTATTTATTGCAATGACTGATGGCTCCACAAATAAGGACCTCACATCTATCAGTCCTCTCTTGAAGGCGGAAGAAAACAAAAGAAAACAAAAACTCCAAATACATTTTCCCAGACACTTTCTGCAGCGTCGTATTTCATGAAGAAGCTCATATTTTGGTTTGAATAATTCGGCACTTGATTCTGCAGACGAGAGAGGGGGACGTGGGAAACTCTCATTTTCGCGATGTAGTCTCCTTTCAGGCAGTCGATATAAAAAAAAAATATAGCACGGGGAATAGATCACAGAACGCCAATAAGTAGATAACTAGACACAACATCCATTCCTCATCAATACTATAAAAACAACAACTACTACCATTACCACCCCTGCTACAACTGATGATGATGATGATTATAATGATAACCATACTGATAATTATACAGACAATAACAAGAATATTAATAACAGCAAAAAATATAGGAATAGTCAGCATCATAACCATACGGTAAGGATAGCTATAATCTATAATAATGATAAAGAGCTAGGGTGATGATTATGGCGGTCTCAAGCTTCCAAGGTATCCAGTGTAATTAATATAAGCAATGTTCTCCTGAATAGACCCCGGCATTGTTATTACCTTAGCGTACGCGTCACCATGCAGCAATCAATGCACACATCATGGTCAGAACAGACGTCTAGGTAAAAACATCTTGTCCAAGATCATGGCCCTATGCATCTATTATACTATGGGGCTGCTATCATGTTGTTGTTGTCTTTGTTTATGGTAACGGAATATGCACGTAATTATGCGTAAGTGTCGTTAACGGCTTGTCAGTGTTCCTACAGCAATTTTAAAATATTAAAAATCATCACCACCATCATCATAATGATTATAATAACAATAATAATAATGATAATGATTGTGAGGATAGTAATAATAATAATGCTAACGCTAATGCTAATAATAATAATAATGATAATAATAATAATAATAATAATAATAATAATAATAATAATAATAATAATAATAATAATAATAATAATAATAATAATAATAATAATAATAATAATAATAATAATAATAATAATAAGGTCTTCTTTATCCGGGGTACCAGTAACCTTTGCGGTGTTACCACTGTTCTACCAGAGGGCCCTGCCATTATTATTACCCTCGTGTTTTCCTCATATTCCTCAAGTTACCCGTCAGCATTTCTTTCTTCTTCTTTTTTAACAATGACCGGATATTTTGAAGAAAAGGTAATGGTCAGCCTAGCTGCTCGCATAATAGGCCAATTTATTTCTTGTACCGCTGGAACAATCGACAGTTTGAACGTTTTTAATATGTGACTGTATCCTACATTCTGTGACGTATTCTCCGTCAAGGCCACGCGCGGGAAATCACTTTCACAAACCACCTGATCATAGCTCAAAGACCGATTTCATGTGGCATTTCAGCAGCCATTTTGACTAATGACTCCCATAATGACGAAGAAATGAAAACTAGGATAGGTCGGCAGCGTGCAGAGAGACAACTAAATGACGTGGTTACCTTTTTGTTGCATCAGCCCCTTCCGAAAATAGAGAAACTCTTCTGTTATCAGTGTACTTAAATTTCTTCCAAAGATTCGCACAGATCAGTGGGATGCAGGATATTACTACGCAAAGTGTAGCTAACCTTTTATCAGAGGTTAATCGACCTGAATGTCTCACGATATTCTGCCCCAGTTGAAACAAAGCTCTGTCGTGGGTTTTTTATGTCTTCGTGGAGTCACGAAATCCCCTTCCAATGCATGCTGACTACTCAATGTCAAAAGCTTATTCCTGTCTTTCAAGTGACCAAATTAACTTTATTTGTTGATATTCATGCCCCATTTCACAAAGAGCCTTAAAATGGAATATAAACTCTCGGAGTTCAATTAGTTGACTTTGCTAGACAAAGCAAAATAAAGGATCAAGTCAAACAATATATTTTACATTTTGTTAAAGAAAGTACACGAGTATTCAGCTTTGAAATTTATAGCGAAACAGTGACAATTGGTCGAAATCAAATACTATCATGCAAAGAAAATGAGACGAATTTTTCGTCGTCGAACAAATTTCCTTTCAAATTGTGCATTAAAAATGAAACAACCACGTTTTTTTGGACGAGTTCGAAACTACAAACCCCTCGCCTTTATACTATCTTCTTTACGAGGTCATTACAACTGCGCTTTCACGTGATGCGAAGGATTAAACAACATTATTCCTCTCAATTCCATATTCACAGGAGATGCAGTTAAGCTGTGATTTGTGTGCAAGACAACGAGAAACTTGGGAGATAGAATGACAGCGTTACTTCTAATCTAACTTCAAAATTTCACATTCCTTTTTTATACATCTGTTGCCTTCTTTTTTTGTGAAGCTTCTGCCATATGTTTGCTTGATGCTGCTTTAGTTTTCAATGTCAGCCAATGTCTTCGCAATGTCAGCGGGTACATAGCGTGGATTTCCAGTTATCACCGGGACCATCTCACTCACTTCCTCTTTCCCCATGTCTTGCAACGACTATGGTATCTTCATCATACACCGTTCGCTGTCATCATTATAGCCTCTATACATGTCGGAGAGGAAATGTGTGACACATTGCTCATTCACAATCAAGGACAACATCTGCATATGAAATCACGTCTAGAGTGACTGTCGTTCACACGGATGGGTGAGAGAAGATTCGATTCGTCACTTTAAATCGCATCGTGCCAGTTCACATCCAAAAATTCCACCTGCCACAACGTGAGTGAAAGTAAGCGATTATAGGTTCCGTTGTAGATTATTGCATGGCCGATTGTATCTGTTCTGGAGACAAACTATAATGTGTAAAGAAATTATGAAATGGGTCTTTTGGATAACGACATGAAGGGTCTAACCTGCTGAGATGAGACCGCGAATGTGAAGAGCTCAGAGACTGAGAAAATTAGATTACCGTCACATTATCACTTTGTCCCATATCTATGGTCGATATCCGATATCTAGAACTTGGGGATATGAGGTTAACAATCAATAACCCCGGGATGATACATCACGAGAATAACTATAGGATATGGTAACGATAAAGAATATGGTGGCTTGGCTTGATGATAGACAAAAACAAAACAACAACAACGAAACAACTATTTCTTTCTCACATGTAAAGGTGGATCACTTAGTGTCACTGTTTACCACTCTGGAAGAGAGAGAGGGGGAGGGGAGAAGTCTCATGTATGCCGTTGGACAAAAATAACGCGAACTACGTCACACGGTTAACCGACAACTATCAGATGAAGAATGAAATTTAAAGAGTATGTGTAGTACCGTAACGACGCCCTCATGCAAATTAGTGTCCTTGGCTGTATTGAAGTTTGAAACTCAAAGGCACTCACACTGAAGCATACCTTATCATGTACCTACATTATACTCTTCTACATAGACCTGCTTTAATTTATTTCATTACAGTTATAAACAGCTAAAACGTATGCAGACTCTATTACCATTAATCTAACTTCCTGTGACCGTGGGAGTTAACTGCCTGCATCGTGCTTTTGGCGTAGAATAAATGAGAGCGGCATAGATATTTTGAAGCAAATAAAAAAAGGGCAATTAAGTGGAACGTAACATGGTTGGAATCCTACACTATAGTTGGTATGTATTATTTTGTAGAATGCTGTGCCGTGCACTCTTGGAGAGAAAACTGTCGCTGCTACCTACATAGGACGGTCTCTTAATAGCGACCTTTAATTGTGTCAGCGCGTTTGTAAGTGTCATCATGGGGAGCTAGTGAACGCGTATAGTATAAGTACAATACAATCTGAGATTCTGCGTCTTTATTTTGTACCACATTGTTTGTCGGAGATAGAATCACCAGTTCGCAACTGTATTTGTCGCCGTCTTACCCCCACCCCCCCCCCACCCCCCATTTATATTCTGCTGCACTTCAGATATTTGGTGTGAACGTTGTATATATATATATATATATATATATATATATATATATATATATATATATACTGTATATATGGTGGGGGTTCGATCAGCGTCGTTCATTACTGTACTTGATTGAGACACTTTTTTTGAATACATTGAAGAGGTTGTACGCACTTTTCACATGTTCATTTTCAATGGTGAATACCGGCTTTAATAATATCCAACGCATCTTGTATACACTACATGCAGTGTGTTTCATATAGTATCAGTCAGTTTCAGCGCTATACTGGAGGCTGTACAGCAGTAGGGTGCAAAATGCAAACGCCACACGGAGGCACAAAGCGTTTAAATTGACGGTCTCGTCTGAATGCACAGAACCGTGCAAGTATTGCAGCTTTTTCAAAAGGCAGTCGCTGAAATGTATGGATAACTCCGCACGTAAACCAGGGGCCGGTTGCATAAAACTTACCATTGAATTTCAATGGTAACTACCGTCAAAATTAGGCGTCACAGCCAATCAGCATCAAGGATTATAAGATTTACCGCTAATTTGAAGACTTACCGCTAGAAAGGAGCGGTAAGTCCAGCGGTAAGGGTTTTATGCAACAGGGCCCAGAAGGTACACTATTATAGACTATACAGGGAACTCATGTGTATGTGTTTTTCCAATGTTTTTGTTTGTAGTCAACACTCGAACTTACCAACATTGGTGTTGAGTCAGTCTTTCGCGTTGATAACGGCTTTCAATAAAGCGCCATGTTTTGACCTTCGCCAGTCCGCCAACGTGTGATTTCCAGCAAACTCCGACGGCAAAATTGTAATGGTTAACACGCGCAGGAGGCGGAAGTTGTGCAAACCTCCGAGTTGGGGTTCGCGTCGACAATAAATATACCAAAAAATCAATTTTTTTCTTTCCTACATATTTGATTTGAACGTAAAAAAAGGAGGGAGGGGGACGGGCTGGGAGCCTGGGACACAAATTTCATTACAGAATTGTGCGTCTCTCTTCTCGTAGAGTGGGCTACTTACAAGTCCCTACGCCATGCAGCGCACGGGACTGTGTGTTTGCTGTATTGATTACGAGGGTGATTTTACATGATGTTTTGTTTTCCCTTTGCTTTTTCGAATGCATACGTCGAGTTCTCAGCATGCTCGTCAATAGTCGACATGGCCGAAACAGCTGTTACGTCTCCCATGTGCACGCCATGCTAACAGCAGGTCTGTCACGCGAAAACGAGATTAATGTAAGAGAGGGAGAGAAGTGGGGGGGGGGGGGGATAAACATACAGAGAGAAGGGGGGGGGGTCAGAAGCGAAAACATTCGGTGCGAAATCCGTTTGTGTGTAACAAAAGTGCTGAATGCTACATTAAACACAGTGAAAAGGCGGCAGACTCGGGCGCATAGCAAAAAGACGAGGTAGAATAGCCGACCGAGAGAGTTCGCCGTTATTCAATTTTCATTGCAAAATTTTTCTATGGGGCTGCCCTGAATGCAAAAGATAGTGCTAATGGCAATGGCGATGGAGGTGTCATTAGGCTGTCGCCTTATCCTGTACATATTGTGATGTGAATGATAAACAGTGCCAACCCTGAAAAGTCGTCCTTGAAGTCGCCTCAAAACGTCTTATCATTATATCAAATAGGCCTATTTCTTATCACAAATTCTGATGTGAGCGACGTTCACATCCAAACACAAATTCTGAAAAGTCAGAGTTCCGCCTCTGTCACTTCGCTATCAAACTCGAAGGCAACTGGTCGCATCAAAGTATCAAAAGAGGATTGAATAGTGAACGACTTAGTGGGCCTTGAAAGCCCTTCAATTTAGGTCTTTAACCAATTCCTCATCCTACTAAAATGTTTTCCCTCATTCTACTAACATGTTCTGTTTGGTTTTGCTTTAGTTTTGTTGCTTTAGTTTTGTTTCAACATTAAACATCAGCGCATCTCCTTCGACAGACTATGCAGTAAACATTCGAGCTGTGGTGAGAATAGAAAAATGTCACGAAATTCGATAATTCAGATAACATCCAAACGAATAGAAACAATTAATTCGGATATCAACGTTCATTGCGAGATATTACGGGTCATACACTATATGTGAAACTACGGGATTTTAAGTCTTTGTTTCTGTTTAGCCCTTTAGAGTTAACTTTGAGTGTTTCTCTTTTGCATACTTTTCTTAGTTCGATCACCCCGTGGGAGCATGCAATCATGTTAATTGCATTATCCTGAACCATGTTATTCCGAATTACTAATGCGACTAGTTAGCGGAGAGTGGCTTACGAAATTTCATCGCTATATCATTCTGAGATAGATAATGGTGCTACCGCTGAGATGTCTGTGTATATGGTTACATAAAGGAGCCCCCCCCCCACCCCCCCATCATACAATGGTATTGTCGTTAAAACAGGTACAACTGAAACGAGCTCCACAAACACGACAAATAAAAACAAGAGTGGTTGATGTTATATGAGAGAATCCTTAGTAACACCATCAAGTCCCAAATAAACATTTCTATTATGTATAGGCTTTGGCGATGTTTGGATCACAATTCTCGAGTAGAGTTAGTAGGTAATGTAGATGAACATCCTAAAAATAGTCTTTGTCATTTCTGCCCTTTCTTGTCCACATTTTGATTACTTCAATTGCAGAAGTACTAAAACTTACAACACTTTTTATGACTGTCTGAGTGAGGTTTGGTTTCTCTCTCAAATTTGCAAATTTCTTAATAGATGTTTTTGTGATTTCGCGTAGATTCACTGATATAATCAGTTGCATAGTGGTAATCTCTCTTCATTACTTTTCATGCAGCGAAATTCAGAAGGGCCAAGTTAATGATTAGAAGATTCTCTATAATTTCTATAGCAAGGTTCCATCAGATCTCTGATGGGTTCAAGATAGGGCTCTGATTCCCTTTACTCTGTATGGAAAGCTTAACTTGGACCTCAGTGGAATTCTCCGTTTTCGTGACTTATCTTCCAGCAACCTTTATCTCGAAATAGGTTAGTTTTCCGTGAAATTATTCAGTCGCCGATCCGGGTATTAAAGGCTCAGTGATTTGCAACCGAGTTGTAATGCGGGATTATCCCTAAATAATGCTCACAAAGACGCAATGGGGGGGGGGGGGGGTGACAAAATTACATAGCGATATGCAGCAGTAAAGCAGTTTAAATGTAGTGTACGTGACGGTAGCAGCTTTCACACACACACACACACACACTTGCTTTTGCTGTTACCTATATAAGTATTATGGGATTGTTCAAGACAAACACTATCAGAGCATTTAACACTTGAAAGAAGATCTTCAGCCGCGCTGAGCTGCATGCTATTTGGGTAAAACCTTCTTGACTTCTAAGTGTCTCCGTCCCTGACTATGAAAAGGACACCAGGAAAAAATCCCACTTTATCTACATACTCACTGAACGACTTTATGGGCTCTCACCTGAAAGAATATCGACTTTTCTCAATGGAACTAAAAGTTATTCTATCTTTATCTCTCTCTCTCTCTCTTTTCTTCTCCTCCTCCTCGTTCTTGCGCATATTCTTCTGACAGTTACAGGTTAGGTAGTACGAAAGCATTGGCAGCAGGGGTGCTGTGGCATACTGGATAAGACTCCCGACTCCCAATTGGACGACCCGAGTTCGATTCCCGCCCAGTACTTACGTCCTTGGACAAGATGTTTTTACCAACAAATTTCCCTCTCGACCCAAGTGTATAAATGGGTATCTGGCAACTCTAGGGTCATAATAATGGCAGGGCCCTCTGGTAGAGCAGTGACAACACTGAAGAGGCCATCCTGGATAAAAAGGACCTTATTATCATCATCTTTTATCACATGAAATTCCCTGATTCTATAGTTGCAAAGTCGTCATCACAATAGCCATTACAGGGCTGCAAACAGACTAAAGGAGGAAACGTGTGAAGGGATAATAGAACCTAGACGAGTTATTTCTAGTGTCAGTCTTCCCTTTAACCATTACTGGCTTTTCTGTAAGGCTGCGGTAAGTCTGTATCATATATCCAAGGCTATACTAATCACATGATGTACTCTATAAGGTTATAGTACAGAGAACATTCCTCGTTACTTTTAATCATCATTATCTACCTCAAATTGAGCTGCAGCAAATAATGCATAATTAATATTAGACCTAGAGCTTCTTTCCTTCGAATTGCATATCTACTGGTATTGAATGTTCATCAAGTGCATGCCTTGTCCTTGTCATTTTTCTAAAGGTAATAATTCAATAAGAGCTTTGCCCTTGAGATTTCAATCTGCTTTACATTATGAAATCGATGTTGTTTAAAAGGGCGGCCTAACACTGGTATCTGGTATAGTTGTTGCGCTGATTGGCCAGTGGCTATTGATGCAGTGTGCAGGTAGTATACGATTACCAGTGGGTGTTTTTTTTTTTTTTTGCTTGTTTGTTTATTCATTGTTTATGACCAGCTATGATGGTTAATGATACAATACGTAAGGTCTGCTGTGTAGCGTCATGTGAAACCCTTTGACAACCTTCAAACTATTGTACAAAAATCAACAAAACATTATAACCGTTAACACAAGAACATTTCCTTGACTCCTTCATCTTTAGTTCAAAATTTCCATGATAACAGAACAGGCAATTGCGAATCGATTCTTTTTTGTTTTGTTTTGTTTATTTTAATTCTAAACAAAATACTGGAGAGTTTGTTCGAATCTCGTTTGTATTCATTTTTACTCAATCGTATCGTATTCCTTTGAAGCTCACAACGAATCGAATGCAAGGTTACATTTTGCAGGTGGAAGCACTCAAGTCGCCTCCGCTTTCTTCCATCCATCCCTCAAAGAAAAGGTAAGACAGAGAGGGACACACACACACACACACACACATACACACACACACAGAAACAGAGAGAAAGAGAGAGAGAGACTGGTGGAGAGACATACATGACTTACGAAATGAAATCGAGGATTAGCATTATGACGCCACAATGGCTGATACATCTCTCCACATCAGGCGATATTTCTTTCAAGTAACCAGTCGAACTTTCTCTGATGACATCGCTGTACTCCAGCACCCCGACTTGAGCTAACACTCCTTCTAATCTACTCTTATCCCTGTTGGTTACAGAAGCATTCTGTGGAGAATTACGATAAATTAGAGACAAGAACCTTACATCTTTACAATCACTGATATTGTAGTTCCATTCGCCCGAATATAAGCAGAATGAAGTCTGACCCGTAAAGGAAAACAATTAATCAAAAGCGACTCAGATGCGATATGTATGTTCCAAATTTGCACAGAGTTGGAAAAAGAGCACTATGCATACGGTTATCAGGTATGTCTCGAGGTTTATCTAATGATGGACTGAGCCTACAAGTTAGTGAAAAGTCATTGTGCTAGATCATGATGCTGCCCAGTTAGCTTTCGTGGGTGAACTTCTAAACCTAAAGACATTATGTCCTACAACCATCTCGTTTATCTTCGAGAATGTTCCATGATTGCACATACTTTTGCCATCCCATCATCTATAGCCCGGTGGAGGGTGCTTAATTTCCCGTTGGTCACAGCACAAGCAGCATACTGTATACTCCAATATCATTACCATATCATTACACGTTTACTCGTTTACATTCTTTGCGGTCATGGCGGTACCCCCTCGTTTTGTTTTAATTTATCTTCCTTCATGAATGTAAGAGACATTATTCAAGAAAATAGCAACTGATAGATCTGAGCGAGTTCCTTGTGGATGGAACATACAAAATCAGTCACAGCCACCAGAAAGGCTCCCCTTTTTGTTTTTTTATAATGTGCCTACTCGTGGGAAGTCTTTTCAAAGGGGTGCCGCACAACAAGCGGCATAGAAGCAATGTTTTGATTGTTTTCAAGAGTTCATATTTTTTTTTATCTTATCGCTTTATTCTTTCTTTTTTTAGGGGGTGCACTAGATCAGATCAACATAGCCGTGCTCATGTTACCAAGTGTGATTGGAGAAGGATTAGTTAAAAGGTTGACGTATCTGGATGACGCGTTCAAAAAGAAATCTCTAGAGTTTTTGTTTCTTTATTTCTTTATCTTTAAGTATTTTACTTTAGGAAGACACGATGCGGAGATAGCATCAGAGCTGGCTTCGACACAATTGGTTGTGCTTTATTATACCCTGTGTTTACACATGTTTATGTTTGACGTACAAAATAGTCGCGAATTTAGCACCAGCGTATCTCAGTAGTAAATTTAAGCGGAAATGTTTCTCATATTATTTATGAAACGGTTTGCAAAATCTTTTCATTATCTCCGTTGTAAACATGTTTAAAGTATAATAGTTTGAGTTACGGGGGGAAACCATGAAATGACTTGGGAACTGATCTTAAGCTAAATCCACATAATACCAATGAAAGTTTTAGACAGAATTTAAACAGTAACTTTGTTATTAATATTTGGTACCAACAATTTAATATTTTTTCTCATTGTATAACTTTATGACCTATTTCGTTATTTCGTCTTTTCTTTTTAATCATCACAATGTATAATGCTACCACGCACACCATTTCCTGAATTTGTTTGTTTTAGCTTGATAATTTTTTTTAAATTCTTCTCACTCTTTTTTTTTTAATTGTATTGTATATTTCAATATGTTTATATCCGTGCACGGACATGTTGAAAACAGCCTTTGGCTGAATCTTGTTGCCGTGCTTAAATAAGTAAACGAAACGAAACGAAAGGAAACACACACACACCCACACACACACACACACACACACACACACATACCAAACTCATATTTAGGGCACGGTCTATACAACCGTGTAGATACCTTATCCATTAGCCATTTATTCTTAACTAGCCATGTGCAACTAACCGAAACAACGAACAGTTGTTGTTGTTTTTTTTTTTCGATAATTCAATATTGGAGCCAGTAAAATCATGCAAAATGAGTTGCTTTTCTATGAAAAATTCATACAAATTGTTACCTTGCTTCTTCACTATACCGTTCAAATTAATTGCCCTACTGCGTATGCATTTCTTTTACTAAGTTGTTGCTAAGAACACTATACATCATGCCCTTTGGAAATACATTTATTATAATTTCAATCATCATTAATACTTATTGATATTATTAGCATTATCATTGTTACAAAATGATGACTGAAGCTAAAATGCAACAACATTCTTAAACCTGATTGGCTATCGCTTTGCTATCACACTCATTTGAAGTTGTTATTATAGAATTTCAACATTCTAAGGTCCCTTACGCCTACATATCACGCCTGCCAAACTACGCATCGTTATGCATAGTAAGGAACTATATTCATCAGACACAATATGGCGAGTGTCGCTTAATGTGTTGCAAAAATCGCCCTTCACGTTCTCACGAAAATTTGATAATCCTCTGGTAAGCACGTAACAGGGAAGCTGAAAAATGCAAACTTGACCTAACACAATAATCCTTAATGGTTGACAGAGACAAAAATACTCTTCTTGTAGAGAGAGAGAGATAGAAAAAGAAAGAAAGAATGGACAAATAATTTGAAAGCTTTACTGAGGCTACATGTTCCGCGACTGCCTGTAATATTTAAGGCTTAACAAGAAGGGCTTGCCAGAAAATCCCATAGGCTGCCGCGAAGCAAGCGCGCGGACTGCAATTTAATCCCGTATCGTTTCCCGCCTAATGGATATGATCGAATTAATAAGTACTGAACGACAGCATGAGGCCGCATTATAAGGGGTTGGAAACCCAGATCGAAGCACGCATACTAGTGCAATGTGTGTTTGCTCACATTAACAGTAGGTAGATCTGTATGTGTACGTGTACTGCATGTTTATAATAATTATCTCAGTTGTGTGTGTAATTTTCAATAACGGTCAGTCAAGGTTAAAGGACTATGCCTATTATATGCAATCGCAATTATGCATGCTAATTTTCGTCGTGCTGAAATTTCTAGTGTATCAATAGACTCACACAAATGTACATGTTTGATGGTCATTAGGCTGTAATGACTTGTATGTTTTCATGATTTATTCTGGTATTAAACATAGATGGATACATAATGCACAAGTATACATATTACATCTTTGTATATATGTATGTATGTATGTATATGTATATATTTCATTATATATTACTAATACATACAGATAAGATTTCAAATGACAGAAAAAAATGCAGCAGGATTAAGGTAAGTATATTCTTGTGGAAGAAAAACGAAACTAGGGTAAGAAAGGACACGGAGCATGAGCCTCATATTACCAGTTGATTAAAACAAAAATTATTTCTAATACCGTAGCAAACAGCCTTCTTACGGCAACCCAAATACAGATTGAAAGTCGGTCTATGTAGAAATCTGCTGATACTCTTCACAAAAATTAATCTTGCTCTTTGGTTATGTTGGATATCGTCCCCCGATCAATCTATATGGCGTGACGTCATTATAGAATAAGAAACAGAAGGGGGGTTACGTTTATAAATAGAAACTGGGGGTGAAATTTGGTTTCATAACGAGCTTGCGGTGAAATTTGTGCTCAGATTCCACGCGTCAACACGCTGTCGAGTTATTGACAGCAATGATATGAACGGATGCATAACGAGAAAGCACTATGATATTCCCACAAGAGCTGCAGTCCCAATTGATACAGGTGAGTTCATCATAATTAAACGCCCACAAATACGGAGGAATCACCTGTCAGGCGTTTGTGATGAGGGCACGCCAATTAAATCTTTTCGATGTAGTACAATCTGTTACATTTAAACCTACGTCTAATGGCAGTCATTTCCTTCTCTTTATCTCGCCCCTTTTCTCCTTTATCTATTCTACTTTTCTGTAAATACTATTTGCTCGTGTATTTTTATATCGTTACCATTCCGTAATTCAAGTCGATCATGAAAACTGATAGGTCGACCGAAGATTGGTTTTGTTCCAAAGAGACACCAGTGCACATCATCAATCATGCGTCGGTAGGTGGCATGCAATAACGAAGCCACTGGAGCCGCAACTTACGGCCGAAATATATGCTGCAAAGCTCATCATGTATGTACACGCCAATTAGAAAGTTCATTAAGCCTACCGTTCAACATCTGCCGTCGACCTCCCGTCCGGTCCTGCTCCACCGCCCTGGGGTTACCCGGCTCTCCCGTTGGCGACCTCGATGCGACTTGATTTGAACACACGCAGCACGAAATCTCCCTTGGCCGTCTTACTTCAAGGAGCAAATTGTAGTGAAATGCATACAATCCCGATATAAAGCAAATGTCCATAGGCGATAGGATCATCCAAAAATAAAAGTTATTTTGACACATACATACATGTCATATGTATGTATGTTATGTATATTTGTAGAGAGGGTATGTCCCTCTCTTTTGCTAGAAATAGTTATGTGTATGATGCTCGAATGATACTTGATACTCTTGTGAGAGACGCAGGCTGTACACACACACACACCCTCAAACAAATATCGACCTTCTGTAAAGCCAGTGACACCGTCCTTTGCAGCGAATCGCAGGAGGCTACAGAGTATCGTAGCAAGCGGTACCGAACACCATCTGCGCACGGCGCCGTAAATTAACCCAGTGGCATCGCGCAAGCCTCAACTATAGAGCTCTTAATATTGTCGCTCGCCTCCGCGCTCCTGTCCCACTGGGGGATTTTCGAACAGCCCGTAGAGGTGACTCGGGGACCAGAGCTGACAGAACTTGCACGGATGGGGTTAAACAGGCAAGCTTTCTTACCCCCCCCCCCCTCAACTAGACAACATCAGCATGTGCGTCGAAGCGCGGCCAACTTAAACGTTGCGTTGCGTCCACTGGGTGCATGCGGGCATTATCTTCGCTGGTTAGTAGCGAGGCAGCTATAATCGTCATAGATCGCTGCATTTTATTATTATTATTATTATTATTATTTTTTTTTTATTTATTTATTTTTATTTATTTATTTTATTTTTTTTTTTTGGGGGGGGGGGTTATGAATTATCGAGATCTGTATGCGATCCTATGGTTAGGGACATGCGTATCATTGCAATCCAAACGATCCAACAGTCAAGAATAATCAGGTTCTTCAGATTCATTATCATTCACCGCCTCTCCTTCTCTCCCCTCCCCCGTCTTTACCAATGTCTGTCTCTGTCTAAATTTTACACATCGTTATCAATCCAAAAAGCGTGCCTTCACTACTCTAACTTTCTATCAATCCAAGAGCAATACGAGTAACAAATTTATAAAATAATTCTAATCATGCATCAGTCAAATTTAGTATTTTGGAGAAAAAGAACATCCGAACACTCTAAAATGAGAATCAGTGAGCATAGACAAGAATAAAGAGTATTTTTGTGAAGTGATATGTTTGTAGAATGAACGTTCTATCATTAGTCTGCGAATCATACCGCTTTATAATGTTTATATTAATTTTGTAACGTTAAAATCCAATATTCAGTATTAAAATAGAAAGGAGTGGCAGACGAAACATTGTAAACTTGCATGAAATTCGTGCAAAGGATAGTTTACGTTAACGCTCTCTCTCTCTCTCTCTCTCTCTCCCTCTCTCTCTCCCTACACACACACACACACACACACACACACACACACACACACACACACATATATATATATATATATATATATATATATATATGACACATTTCAATTGATCCGCGATTTGGCAGTACATGTACTAGTATAGGAGAAGGAATGATAATATTAATAACATCGTTAATATCGATGTGAAAATAGTTTAGCATTTTCATCCCTGACGAAGGGGGAAGCCCCCGAAAATTTGGAATTTTGATAAATAATAAAAACCAGTTGGCAAATAATGCATTTCTTTATCGTGTCATTCCTTATATATATATATATATATATATATATATATATATATATATATTCATTTATATATATATATATATATATATATATATATATATATATATATATATATATATATGAAATACATGTCAATACACATATCTAATCTTAACAACATTTTGTTTAAAGGGTACCCATGGTACCTGAGACACCCGCATCTCCTTGTTTTGCATTGGACTGTGTGTGGTTACGTGTGTTGATTTTGCTCAGTTGTGACCTATTAAGAGAGATCAAAATTGAAAAAAAAAAAGTGGGAATGAATGGGGGGGGGCACATCCTTACACAAGAAATGAGAGAGAGAGGGAGAGACAGAAAGAAAGAGAAAAAGAAAGAGGGAGAGAGAGGGAGAGAGAGAGAGGAGTATTCGAAGTCCTAGACGTTTCCTGCCCGACATACATAATTGACCCTCCATGCCTTGAAGTGTACTCTCGCTTTGGAGGAAGCCTAGAGGCACTATATACGTATTGTTATTTACCATCAAAAGTCGCCCTTTAATGGAACTTACGCTTCATTCTCCCTCCGCCCTTCTTACAGTCTTTTATCCCGTGGTTATTATTTTTTTTTTTTTTACACGAAATCAAGATCGCTTCAACTACTTAGGAAACTGGATTAAGTATTTGAAAGCTACCCAGTGAACCTTAGGAGGATTACGACTTCATTCCAAGTGTAGAAAAGTTTCTGGTATCGCACTTTTCTTTTGAAAAGGTCAGTAATGCCCTTTCTCTCCTCCATTCATTCTTTCTTTCATAATTTTTCTGTGCTCCTTTTTACTCTCCCCCGAGTTTTCATCTCCTTCTTCTCTTCCTGAAACGCAGACTCCGACTTTCGCTTCAAATGATTCGTCAGAAGATTACAAGTAATCAGTGAGGGAAGCTTTGCTGAGCATTGCTCAGTGCGTCAACAGATCTATTTTTAAGAGGAACTACACGCAGAAAGCCCCATAGCACCTTTTAGAGAAAACAGGAATCTGATCTTTCAAGCATGGAGTCATTTTACTTTTTTGAACTCGTTTTTCGAATTGCACTATATCTTTCTTGATTGAGGGGAACTTTGATAGGCATACAGTATTGTTCGTCATTGTGATATTACGTTACACTCTACATTTATCATGAGTACTCATGGGTATAGATTTTTTCGTTCCATTTCACTTCGCCACAATAAACATTGATAGAAACTCCCTTAAGTATTGACTTTTATGAAAATATCAAAACAAAAATCAAGGACCTAAAATATCTACTTAAATCGGATGAAGAATACAAAAATAAGAAATTTCGTTAATTTCATATGATTCGGATACTAAAACAATTTGTCGAATTCCACATGCAAATCAAATGTGATAACGACGTCATTGTCTCACTTATCGCTCCTTAAACTGCAGACAACTTCTCTTTGGTTTGTTTGTTTGTTTATTTGTTTGTGTGTGTGTGTGTGTGTGTTTGTTTGTTTGTTTGGTTGGTTGGTTGGGTTTTTTCAAAGTCGACTGTATAAGAGTGAAATCAAATAAACCGAATCGTAAAAGTTTCATTAAGATATCGGAGTTAAGAGTAATTTCAAGAAGTTGTGTTATACTAGTTGAAACCGTCTATTCACATTAGATGTTGCTGTGGTGATATCATTGACCAGTGAATGTTTGTTTGTTTGTTTATTTCTTTTTGGACAATATCGAAAACAAAAAGAAATGAATATAAAAAATTATGCTTCTTTATTCATTGTAGCGTTTTTATAACAATCATCGTCTTTATGTATAGAAAAGGGGGTGTTTTCGACCATAAATGTGACTTGTACAACACTCTTCCATATACTAGTACTTATGTATCAACCAGTGGGGGATTTATGAAGCAATGAATCAGCACGCTTTTTAATTCTACCATATTTCTCCATTCAGATCAATATACTTTTGTAATTGAGTTGATATAATTAGCTTTCTATTTTTTTTTATATTGGTGGCATTAGATTATTTTCTAGATACAAAAGGTTGTTCATTCAAAAAATTAAAAAATGGAATCTATCAGCGTTCTTGTTTAGATACTATATAAAACTGACACAAATGTTCGTCCCATTGACGTCATCTGCCAAATCTCCATGGCAAAAAAAAAAAAAACCCTCAAAAAAACTCGACTCTATGCAAGAATCATGAATTTGAATAAATCACAAATTGCCCGGTGCTATACGGAATTAGACTCATCACTGGCTACTATACGGAATTACACTCATCACTGACTATCTATATCGGGCGGAAGCTCAGGAAAGAACCTACACTGTATAGTATATTTAGTGGATATGACGCATGTCTAAAATCAAGAGGTCGTGGATTGGGTCCCACGCGAGTTTTAATGCCCATGATTTTTTGATCATGGCCATTATTCAAACACTGAATAATCGGTGTTTATTTACGTCGATGAAGGGTAATCTGTCAATCAGTTGCAATAGAAAACAACTCGACGCAAGAATCATTAATTGTGGAAAAAATACTTAATCTTTGCTGTCCTTTTTCTCTGTTTTAGCAATATCCCCAATCACGTGTGAGGATCAATCGATGAAGTCTGCTATTGAATTAAGAACTTTGTGGGAGACGAAAATTTAATTTGATGTGCCCACACATGGTGGTTTCCTCTCTGCGGGTCGCACGTTGACCGACATTCTTCTATACCACGTCATCACTGGTAGGGAGAGAGACACGCGCTAGAATGCAAACAAATCAGCTTAGATAATACCTGAGATTTATTCCTATAATGATCATTATTGGTAACCACAGATAATTCGATTTATTTAACACTTTTTCAATATATATATATATATATATATATATATATATATATAATATATATATATATATATATATATAATATATATATATATATATATATATATATATATATACTTAAACGTCTGCTTAGCAGGTAATTATGTCATTTAGTTTATTTATGATATATGTTTGATGATGTTTATTGTATGATATGTTTGTATGCTACATATACTCACTATACACTCATTTACAGTTATACATTGTTGAATGTGTTGCAAAGTGCCAAAAAATATATTGCCAAGTATGTCATGTAATCATTAACTCATGCTCAACTTATATTCAATATATTTTGTTTATGACTTCAGATTTGTTATGCTCAAAAACATATATTTCGTTTCACAAACAGATATTAAAGCTGAGGAAGACCACGGTCGAAAGCTTCACAACACTGCCGGTTTCATGCGACATCTTCTGTTATCTACATTGTCTCAACTATATATATTATACATATATATATATATATATATATATATATATATATATATATATATATGTATATATATATATATATATATGTATGTATAAAGAAAAACATACAATTAATCATCGCCATCATTGTCTTTTATTTTATCGAGGAGGTTGAGGGATGAGTACTAAGACATACCATACAGCTTCAATGAGTCCTTACAAAGCAGTAGTAGTATGTGAATACACGCTTACGTGCTTATTTGAGTCTCAATTTCTTGCATTTAATTTTATGCTTTTACGAGGCAAAAATTCCAAGGAAAAGATGATATCAAAATGCTGATGTGAGACAATTTTTTCGTGACTTATACTGAGCGAAGTGATTGTGATTAGACTCATCGCATGAACGTTGGCTGGCAGGTCAGAGATTGTAGGTCAACAAGCCCCCACCGGACGGAGCCCACAGCGGACGACGTGCTCTTGGCACTGGTGGCGCCGCCGGCTCCACCCATTGTGCGTTCCAACGGTAAATATGCAAAAATGCTGTTGTTTTTGTTCATGATAACGATAATGATGATTTCTTTAAAACAATTTTTCTTGAGTCTAGCCTTTTCACGTTTGTAATGCAAACCCAACGTCGCTCTGAGCACCCGTAGGACGTCGGGCCTATAAAAAATTAATAAAAAGGAGTAAATAACAATAATGAAAACAGTACTGTAATGATAATGATAATGATAATGGTGATAATAGGATGAAACAATCACAATGACAACATAAACACAAACGCAAAATAAAACGACCAATGCCGGTTGAACAAGCTACATGAGATTTCAAAAATCGCAGTGTTTGTATCAAAAGGGCGTCTAATTTGTTGAAAGATATGAAAATTGATGTCGTGATACATACTTGGTAAAACAAAAACGATCATGTTTTGGGTTGCGCAATGCTTTAGACACACACTCACAGTTTGGCCTTTTTTTCCTTTCTACTGTAGACAGTTGTTATCTTTTTCTTGTCCTTTCTGTCTGCCTGCCTGCTTGTATTTCATCCCCCCCCCCCCCCTTTCCCCCTCCCTCACTCTCTCTCTCTTTCGCTGCAGCTGAAACCACCGCAGGCACCGTTGCAAAGCGACGCAAATTATACGTAGGAGAAAATAACAATTATTCCAAAGGAGCAACATTTCTTCTAATATACTTTCCGCGATACAGGGGAAATTACTTTAGAAATGCAAATTACATACTAGAAGAAATTTCCGCGTGTCTTTTTTTTTTTCAGTTTTCGAAGGCCAAGAGGAAACATGCTTCGTGCCCTCCTTAAGATAACACAAAAGTAAATGCTAGTTCTGTTTTCCATAATGCTATTACGCAAACAAGGAATGTAATCTGATTAAATGTGTTCGCTGGAGGTAGCTAGCTTCCCATGGCAATGCTTGAATGACGTATCGACAAACATGAAACATAATCCTTTTTTTTTCTGTAGCATGCTCTCCTTCATAAATCAACATGAAATCATCAAATCACATTCTTCTGCACATGTTATCATCTTTTTTATACATCTTCCACAACGTTTTGAAAACTAGGGAAGAATCCTATCGAGGTAACTTAAATAGACATTTTTTCTCTCATTCCTCGATTTCTCTGTCTTTCGTGTTATTAAACAACCTTTGTTGTATTACGCATCTTTTGTCACTGTTTTGACTCATAACGATGTTATGAGTCACGACAGTTCATTGCTTTTCATTTTACATTTTACGATATTGTACAACATAATATCCTAAAGGGAGTCAAAATTCTTGTTTAGATCTATTCCCCTTAACCCATTTTGTCTTGATACCTTTCCTTTTGTTTGTTTGTTTGTTTGTTTGTGTGTGTGTGTATGTTTGTGTGTGTATGTTTGTTTGTGTATTGCTGTGTAGTCAACTACATTAAGGCAGTCACTTGTTTGCTATCATGTCGACGCGGTTTTGTGTGGGCTATAATACGTAGTATATAGAGGCATTTTATCCGCGGTGTATTGGCTGAAATGCTATTTATACCTCGAGACGCACATAACACGAATCCCTTTGGAGCTATGTCTAGCACTGATACAACGCCACAGTAGATATTCGCCAAACACTAAACCTGATGGCGCCTGTCAACATTCAATGTTTGGCTTACGTCATGTAGCGCAGTACACACACACACAGAAAAAAAAATGAGGTGCCATAATAACAAACAGGAAGGATAGTTTGAATACACGCATCATCTGATAGCGAAGGAACAACAGCACGCACAACTAGTAAGAAAATTCATGAATGTCAACAAGACAGTCTTCTTACAAATTTTACTGAAGCCACTTCGACAACAACAACAATGACAACAACAAAACACAAAAATATGTGTCTGTAATGTCACTCACATTGTTCATCGAATTTGAAGCCGCACGAGAAGACTCAGGTTAAAGAAAAACAAATTTCATCCTGACTCTACACAGGACACTGACATTACGTATGACCTCCAGCCCTTAGAAATGACATATTACTTCCCCAGCAAGTGACGTCACAGGCTGAAGGTATCTCTCAAACATTCAAATAGCTCTACGTCTTCCTGTCGTTTTGTCAGCACCGGTAGAGGTATTGACTGTTGATATGTTGCCCACAAACAATCTCGCTTCATTGAAATATATATCTCGCTTTGTCTCTCTCGCTATCCAGGCCTATCTATCTATCTATCTATCTATCTATCTATCTATCTATCTATCTATCTATATATCTATCTTTCTATTTCTGCTCAACTTTAAGGCCATTCATGGGCTGGCCCCAGGATGTCTTCCCTAGTCGAGCGATGACAGCCTCGCCCTGGCCTTCGTTCATCTGGCCTTACTCTCCATATGCCCATAACACATCTTAAGGAATACGGAGACCGTCCATTTTCCTCTATCGCTCTTCGCCTATGGAACTCTCTTATTGACGATCTTTTTTTTTTCCGCGAAATTGACAACTGGATCACTTCAAAGCCTCATTCAAAACTCACATTTTTCACCAGGCATTTAATTGCTAACTGTCTTGGAGGAGTCTGCGCCTTTGAATGTTTCCATAACAGATATATGGCGCTATATAAATGCTGTGGATCATCAACTTCCCTTTATATTATCAGGCAATATGTATCTCCAGTGTCATGATGCCATATTGACATGAAAAGTGAATTTGAATCTTATGCTCGACTAGGCGATGATTCATGGATATAACCACTATAGGCATTATAATGTGAGTCAATAATGTCAAAAGATTTGTACCAAACTGTACTCAGTGCCAGACACTCATCTGAACAGCATTACTCTCAAAGAAAATAATATCATATCCATCAGAAAATAACGTTTACAATGTCTGTGCATACGTCGTCAAGTGGTTTGTGAAACAGCTCACAAACAACCTTATACCCCCATGACCGTTGCACGAAATGTTGGAACGTACGTTGGACTGGAGAGAAGATCTCGGTGACGCCATCTCAAAACCAGCCTGGCTCCGGCCCCCTTTGCTTGACCTCTCCTTGCCCTCCTTGCCCGAATGTCACTTCAGTTGGCATTAATGTTAGCTGGAAGGCTTCAAGGCGGGGTTGGACTCCACGGACAAGACTCTTCACCCGGAGCAGTGTGAACTTTTTGCCGCCTAAGAAAATGCTGACTGTTTACACGCGCTATAAAAAGCAGCCTTAAGTGGCGCCCTCAGGGACCATGTGCAAGAATGCCCCCTGCTGAGCGTGCTGTAACATGAACACAGCGAGGATTCGAGAGCCGCAGGAAGAAATGCGATTCGATTTTTCACGTCTAACGAGGCGCTTGAGGGAATAAACCACTGGGACATTTTAGGCGGGAGGCTTGACGGGGGCGTTATGGCCGGACCAGCGAAATAATTCGTCTCACAAACATGACAAAGAGCAATGCAAGCACCTACTTTCAAGCGCGGCATGGTTAGAATTTTCTTCGTACAGTTGTATTCTTGGCCATTTTGCTGCGCTTTAACTACGACCCTGCGCCTTGTTCTAGCTGACTTATACGAAACTGAGTAGGCCCATAAGCAATTAGTTAGAACAACGAAAATTCCCTTGAATAAATACAAAAATATAGGCCCTAATAAAATTCAGAAATATCAAAGTTGCACCTGTTTTCAGTAAAGTAACATCGGTCACAACCAATTTGGAAATCAGATGAGTTAAAGATTATCTAATTCGTCGCCTCTCACTGACCTGCACAAAAATCTTCCATACAGATCCTCTTTTGAAATGAATAAGAAAAGAAACAATCACTCATCGAATCCTTCTAGATGATTGATGACGTCACACTTCAATTTGAATAGTTGTAATATTAAAAGACAAAAATCGGTTCTGTGATATCTGATGTTTACAAACAAACTAGGAGTTGTGGGCAAATGAGTATACCACTACCTCACTTACGAGATTCTTTTGAGGTTGAGACCAACATTGTTGCCCTGTGAAATTTTGATATTCCATAGTTTCCTCATTACGTTTCTTGTTTTGACGAAAACGTCCACCAAAATGTGTTTGGCATTTTCCATCACAAATCAACTTGATAAAAGAGTGACTTCTTCCTTTAAGGAGGGGCATATTTCTCTCTTTTCCCAAGTCTCAGATCGAGAATAATATTGTCTCCTTTAAAGTTTCTCTCGCGCTAGGGTTGCAGACGTGCAAGCAACATGGCGCTGGAACTCTTCTATAACACGCACAGATGAATTTGTCACACGAAACCAGTCCTGGCTAATGAGAACGTGTAGGTCGTACAATATAGGCAGACACAACCCGACAATACATCACTGCCCCACCCGTGTGTATCTGTGTATGTGTATTATATACGTGAAGAGTTGAAACACACTGCTCTGAATCGATTGATGGAATACTAATTTCTGTGGCTGTCGTTTCAAGGCCAGCCCCTGGGATTGCTCAGAGTAAGTTTCCCCGACACTGCGCCGAGGAAGAGACAACAAAGCACCGATTTCATTAAGCGGAAAGCCTTCCAAGGGCCTTCGTGTCTTGCGTATAAAGATTGAAAAGAAAAAAAAACAAGAACCACAAATCCTACTTATGGATTTTAATAACCAAGATTTTACTTGGTTATTATTTTACCGCATTTTGTCTTCACGCAACTTTCATGAATTATTGGACCCTCTGATAGACCAATAACTGGAAACCGCGCATAAGCACATTCAAAGACAATTAAGAAAAGAAAAGTTGATGGTCATTCCCGCTACTTCTTTTACGCAAACATGATGTACAAAGTGTTTAGCTTTTCAACAGATTAGAAAGTGACTAAATTTCATGATTGGGAATATGAAAGATTAAAACCTTTGCAATCATAAGCAAGGACAACACTATATCCAATCGATCATACAGTTGATTAAACAGTGAACTAGTCATTCGATGTCCCCCATCAGATCCTGACGTTATAGTGATTGTTTTGTCGACTCGTCTATTCTTACAGTGCCCAACCAACTAAAGAAGGATCAATGCAGGCTACTTTCCAACTTTGTATCTATAATGCCAAGCTTTGCTGTCTACAAATACAATGTAAGGAATGTATAGTATGAAAGAGATGAATCAGTTCGTTGTAAAAACCCGCTTTAATCATCATTGTTGTTATCATTATCACAAAACTCTTCTTTATGCACTCAGCAGGGAGGTGTTACAGAGATGGAGTGGCAACTCTTCGTAATTCATGCAAATACATGTTGGGGTTCAAGGCGTTACAATGGGATGTCTAGCATTCCATTACGCTTTGAAGTCATGCTCTGCACCGCTCTAGTTGCAAGACGAAGTTCGGAGACGAAGAACGCATTTCACCTTTCGTTGAATTACAAGCTTTATTTCACCGCAAAATTTTATATGAAATACTCGAATCGATTTAGAACAGTTTAGGAAAGAATTCACTATTATTAACATGTATTTCTAGTTTCTTCGTAATTTGCAAATCGAAAGGAAATTAAAATTATGCCCTCTTAAAAACCTATTTTTTTCTAAAATGCGCACATTTCCGCATGTTAATTTTCTATCTTTTAATAAAGGGATATTTTGATCTTTCAAATAAAGTACTCCGTTAAAGCGTGTTCCAGCGTGTTTTTTAAACTATTTGCTGTTAAAATTGTGAGTTTTACACTGCATTTTGATTCGCTGCTCCAATTCAAGGTACACAAATTCATTGTTGCCATCACATTGAAAGAGAGAGCGAATTGCAGTTGGAGCAGATGTGAGAGCGCTAGTCCCGATTATTGATGCTCTCTTTTGTCAAAGCACATGGGTAACACCTGAAGTTGAACGCATAACTTCTCGGCGGTGCCGCGCATGACTTCAAAGGAGAGCTTTAGTTGCCTCTCCTTCTCTAGCACCTCCCTGGTGGTTGTCATATAAGACTTAAATGTACATTGACGAAGGGTGACGAATGCAGTAGGCCCTCATTGGAAAACTTTAAAAAGCCCTAAACTGCCATTACCTCTATACACTGCTTGTGCTAACTTAATTTTATTAAGGGCGGTGAGTTGGCTCAGTCGGTAGCGCGTCTGCCTCACGATCACGCGGCCCGGGTTCGAACCCGAGTCTGGACTGAGCAATGTTGTGTGTAAACATACCGTCCCCTCTAGCAAGAGGCAAAACACTCTGTCCCTCGGATAGGACATAAAATGGAGGTCCTGTGTATGAGAGAGTCACAGCTCATGCACGTAAAAGATCCAGCTTCATTCATTCATCGCAAAGAGCAGGGTGTCTAACTCGGTGAAGTGGTCCCACCCCACATCCAACTGGACCCCATGGAAGACCAGCTTAGTGTAGCTGAATATGGGCTATCCAGCCATCTTCACAGATGGAAAATGAACAACAACTGTCCTAAGTCCGAGCAGCTTAAAGGGCTCAAAATAGCCACTATTCTATTATCATTGTTATCACTGTCAATATTGATGATTATTGTTATCATTATCATTATCGATAAGATTACCATATTACTTGTTACCATCATCATTATCGTTACCATCATTGTCGTTGTTATTGCTGTCATCATCATCACCATCATCATCACCACCATCATCATCATCATCATGAACTTGAAAGTTTAACTCAGCTAGCATTTTTTTTTTTGACAGATGTCAGTATTTATGTGATACTATGTTACAAGAATAGACCATAATTTTGACGTTTGGGTTATTCATGTTGTTTGGAAATGAAAATAAAATAGGAATAAGTAAGTGAATGAATGCAAATTGATTTATATGTTCACATATTCATCATTCAGATAGCCGTACACACATGTACATGTATTTGCACACCACATTTCACACTCAAGTAAAAGTATTGTGCTCTGCCCCTGCTAGTCCAGCAAGCATGGCAAGGCGTAATGTCTTCGATTTTATTAACATTTTCAAGAAAACAGAGGTTGTATTCTTAAAATTGCGCATTTCTTAATGAAATTCTGAGTTCATGGCAACATAAAAGTTTCATTTAAATGAAAGGATGAAAATAAAGATCACCACTGTTGACCTTCGTGGCAAGACAGAATGTCTCACCTTTAGGCTCATGAATTGAACATTGTTGCAAATTTCGCAGTGTTGCGCGTCGGTGATGTCTGAGACTTTTTCCGGAATTCGTTCACATGTCTGTTTTAAGACAGGCACTCCTCTTTATTATACTCGTCGTTCCTGCATATATTTCACGATCTGTCACATGTGGGATCACGTTTGATTACACTTGTCCGTTTCGCCAGACGGGTCAGGGTACGCTTGTCTATTCATACGTTAATTTGTCTATATTCTTTTATTCTTTGAACTGGAAGCGCGCGACCAGCTCTGTGGGAAATCAGGGGTACTTCCTTTAGCCAAGGTCGTCAAATGTCACGGTTGTGAGCCAACGACAAGTAAATCGAGTCTTGCATGACCTCTACGGTCTGTGGTTGTCCTCCTGTAGAATAGCAGAGCATTTCATCATTAAAGAGAGACTGAACTGTATACACGAACGGGTCGGGGTGTATGTGAAACTCACCGCCATAACACACTGATGCGTTGTGACGAAAAATTTGCTCATAAGCGAGATTAAAGACGTCTGAGATTAGGCTTTAGCAGAGTTTTCAGGCTACATATGACATAATGCGATAATGAATACAAAAAAAGATCGACTAAGCTGAGTTTAAGAATGGAAATGTTTAACGCTGAAAGGCAGAAACATTGACACTCATATATATTATGCACCCAAACGTTGTAATAATAAACTGTTTTTTTTTTTTATTTACAGCAAAGATTTCTGAGCGGTCGCACCACGTGACATTCACTGAGTTCGTTTTAGTTCACAGTCGTGAACCATGCTTTTTAATTCTTGCACGGGAAATCCCCATATAGTAGATATAGCCCAGACAAATCAATGTTGTAAATTCATTTTATTTACTTTAACAAATGGGACAAACTCTTGATCCATGCACTAATGTATACGCTTCAAATGTTATATTTCACCCAGGCTTCGGTGAAAAAAAAATGCACAGGGGCTAGTTATGCATTTGAAAAGAATATATATATATATATATATATATATATATATATATATATTTGGCGTTCCATGCCAAAGACCCGGGTTCGAGTCCCGGCGGAGACCAATTTTTCAACTCTTGCGCTTTTCCGAAAAGGAGGAACAGTAAGAGGAATAATAATGTCAAAGCTACGCACCGATTTTCTCCTTCCTTTCTCATATCTCACATATATATATATATATATATATATATATATATATATATTTATTTATTTATTTATTTATGAAGAGAGAGTGAGAGAGACCACATCCCTCTTACTGCTTAAGGGCGGACGTCCACTTGGGCGAGGACAAGCCCCGGAAGGGTTGCGGAAGCAAATTTTGTTATTTCGGCATCCTGTCCGCGACAGACGCGGAATAACTTTGTGAATCGGCTTGTCCTGGGACATTCCTAGGACTGTCCGCGGACTGTCCGCGGACTGTCCGCGGACTGACTGCGGACAAACCTAGGAATCACTCCGGAAGAGCGCGAAATACCTCGAAATATGCTAATCGTATCCGGGCAGCGCGGAAACATCTAGGATTACACCAGGAATGAACGCGGACAATCAGGATGCCTTCCGGACAACACAAGTTAGGCATGCGGACAAACTGCGGACAATACCAGGAAAATGGAAAGGTATAACTTTGGCGCTGACTTTGACTTTTCCTCATTTGACTGCTAGCCGTCATTGATGCTCCTTGTTGTGCTTCCGCAGTAGCGGCTGATTTATATGATTGGTCAATATTATTTGATAATAGAATGTGACCACCAAAAGTCGAATAATAGGATTGTCTGCATGTCGGCTGACGACTCATTTTTTTTTTTTGATTTGTCTCATCTGGGAGAACAATTTTTTCTCTGCCTACAGTCACATGGATGATATTCGCAAACTTTTTGAACCATATATATATATATATATATATATCATATACATAAAAATGTAAATATATATACATATATATATATGTATATATAATCATTTTGATAAGGTAGTCCACGTTTGGGCAAGGTAAAAAGATAAGTACCAAAACTGCAACAAAGTTCATGCTGTATTCACCAACGGTTTATTTCTTCACAAGAAATAAACCGTTGGTGAATACACCATGAACTTTGTTGCAGTTTTGTTACTTATGTGTGTATATATATATATATATATATATTCTTTAATCCCTTTTTTTAGACCTATGCTTTATCCATCGTGAAGTGTATACATGTTTTGTCTGATACTTCTGTAGAGCATGCCAAAATGATCCTAATTATTAAATTTGTTTTTCTTTCTCTGATTTTTACCCTTGTGCATCTCTAACCCTCTCTTATTTTGATCACTTTTGAACATTTTCAAGTCCGAGATTTTTTTTTTTCATGCTTAGAGCTTACTAGCCTATTGTCAATGAAGTGTAAAAATGGGGAAACATTTTTAACCTACTTTAATTTACTTTTTTTTTTTGGGGGGGGGGGGTTCAGCTGGGCTGTCAAATTGGACAGTCGAGTTTATTTGCAACCAAAACAAAAAGAGAAGAAAAAATTATTAGGTAATAACAACTACGAAAATCATTCAGGTAAAGAATATTTCTGAAATGATTTGTGATGCTTAATGTGTACTTTTAACACTCAGCAAAAAAACGAAACAAAAGAAAGACAGAAATTTAACACTGATTTATTGCTATTTCTCTCATTTCACTTGAATTTTGAAGTGATAGAAAATTCTTCATTTTCCTCCATCATCTTTAGCTTTCATTGTTATTTTGGGCTTCAAAGATATTACATTGTAATGAGACCACAGGTATATCTTTGCAATTGAATTCATGCTTTTTAGTGTGATGAATTTGTCTTTTGTTCTAATATGTTGTATCATTAGAAAGCATTTACGTATGAATAACAACTTGTTCATGCGTTCATGTTTTTATAATACATTAACATTTAGCCAAAAATTCTATGCTTTTTTTTCTGATTGTACTTCCACCTACTTTTGTGATTTTTCAGTTGGGCTGTCACATGGGACAACATAGTTTGTTTGCAAATAAAATACGAAAACAACATAAAGGAAAATGTACTATAGTAAGTATAGTAAGGAAAGTCACTCAGATGAAAAATAATTTCTGAAAAGATCAAATCAAAACAGATTTACTAGGAAGTTAGGGGGCTGATTTCACTTCTTTCTGGTTGCTTTTGGCACAGTCTCTACTACCTTCTTCTTTGCCTTCTGGGACCGGAAATTCCTTAGATTTACCTGTTCTTCATCACTAGACGAAAGGTGTGCCTGTGATGGAGATATTTGCATGGGGGCCTCGCCTCCCTTCTTGCTCATTTTGCGTTTCATTGGCATGACGCTCGCAGAAAGTGTCGACATTTTCTTGTCTGGATCACAAAATTTCCGCATAAGTTCCGGACACTAACCTCTTGCATATATAGATCCGCATCGGCTCCGCGCTGTCCTAAAACATTCCTGGTGTCTTCCGCTTTCATTCGGGAAGCTTCCCCACACCGCGGGATTCTTTCCGGATCTGATGATGCTTTTGTGAGTTATCACAAAAGATCGCGATTTTATACCACAAAAGTAATAGCTAATTGTACAAACAATGCACTTACCATAAGAAATATAGAATTGGTTGCTATATTATGTCTCCTTTTTTGTTTGTCATTTACCTCTGATTAAAATTCTGATAGGATCGAATGCTACTGCCCATTTTGACTCAATGCTACTCCATCCGTCCATTGGTTCGTTCTTATTAGATAAGCAGTTTTCTGCTTTTTGTTCACCATATATACATTTGCATTTAATACATAACATTTTATGACGCTTTAAAGTTTTTCCCCTTGCATGGATGCTGTTTATTGATCCGCCACGGCATATAAACCAGTGTATACTCAAGCACACTTACAACTCAATTAAAAGTAATCGCGTCATCATGTTCCATTCCAAACAAGGAAACAGTAAACACCTATAGGGAGTGTGCTTTTTGAGTCAATACTGAATTCACGTCTTCGCGTAATGACGATAGTAGGGACAAACAAATAGAATAAGACACATCCGTTATGATAATTGGGATCGAGCCTGACAGAAGCACTATACTACTCGTGAAAAAAAAAAAATATACTGAAGACACTCTCATGCAGTCTTATAGAAGGACGGGGACGCTCTATGTGAACGGGTTTTGAGACTAGATTTATCTCATTTGGACAACTATAGTTCATACCAGGTTGCGTTAGGCACTCATATCCTATAAGAAAAAAAAAATATATATAGGGGACACGACAATGTGACCTCTACATGTATTTCACAGATCTCTTCTATATGCTGAACAAGTTCTTAGAAAGGTATTTTACCCACTGCACTTGAAGAAAAAGACTGCAGAAATGTCGAGAAAACTGAAATGACGTTGCAGATTTAGTTTTGGAATCTTACTTTATAGTTTGTACAGGTGGACTTCATAATTTTCTGATTTTCTGATACCTGAACAGAATTAATGCTTTGTTGTATGTAGCTATGGTCTCGAATAACCATGGGATGAGCTGTTTTTTTTTTTTTTTTTTGAAAGGTACATAATGTGTCAACCTGAATTTTCATTATCATGCAGTATCATCACGTTGCACCGCTTCAGACTGAAAATCAATCTGGCCCAAGAAACAACAGAAAAGAAAGACGGAATAAAGGTCATCGAAAGTGAACTACAAATGAATCAGCTATCTGGAAAAGGATCTCTAAACATCTGATCCTCGACCACTTTCTTGATGTCATCTCATCCTCTCCGGGCTTCGCTGACTCCCAAAGATCAGATGTTGCCCTTGGCAAGGCGCTGTCACGGAGCCGTCAAGTGGGCCGGTACACTGGATCTAGAGGGTTTCGACATTTCGCAGGGTTTACTTACCTCAAACTATAGCCTCGTTCGTGCGAGCATGAATACACTCATCCATGACCGCTCTTTGCCTGGATGTCCACATGTTCATGAAAATGTCTATACACAGAGCACTTGTCTGCTTGTACCTAGGGATTTTTTTCTTTCTTTTGATTCCGTCGCATGAAGAGAGCAAAAAAGAAAAAAAGAAAGAAAAGGGACGGCCCCAATTTAACCACGTCCATCTCAAACGAACTTGGTATGTTCGTGCACTGTGTCATGAATACGAAATTTCACTTTACAATATATATATATATATATATATATATATATATATATATATATATATATATATATAATACTAGTATTTGTATAAGAAATTATATCTCAAGAGCTTGACGCTTCACCCTTCATGATTTCAACTTAAATATTTTATGTTCCATGGCTCAACAATTGGCGATTCATCGGGGAACACCACTGGCTTCCTGTAAATCTCATTCATAATAGCCAGCATTCCCGTCATTTTCAGCCAAACACAGCGTGTCGCGGTGGGCAGTCTCGTAGTTTTGTTAAAAAAAGAAACAACAACAATCAATTGCATGCTCAGGGAGTACTCGTCCGTAACTCCATCACAAGTTCGAAGGCTTAGTGATCGAAACGAGCTCAAAAGAATGATTTTTTTTCTCCCTGTTGCTACTTTATTAAGACGTGCTGTTCTAACTGCATTAGTATCTTCTTTACATGTATAAAAATTATTATAGACATTTATGGGCGATTGCAGAGTAAAAGGTATATAACATGAAAGGGGAAAACCTGAAATTTGATAATGCTTCTTAGCTACTTGTTTATATAAATCTCGCGTCCCTTAATTGTGTGTATCTTAACATGAAGAAACAAAATGATGCGTTGATTTGATGAACTCCATTCATCTCAATTATTTCTGTTTTCATCAACATGGCGAATAGGTGTAGACAGCAGCAACAATGTGAACGAAAGTCACTGGTTTAAAATCAAACCTAGAGAAATGAGTTTTGATATTCAATATGTCCCCTTCCATTTCTGAAGGGATGATTATAAGAACAAATTTTGCCTTCCTCATTTGCTCTGTTGAACCGAACGTTCTGGCAAACCAAACTCCCTTTGACGTGTCGAATAGCAGCATGTGTTATTGTATATAAAGTCCACGTACTGAAGTGTTGTTTTTTTTTTTCATTTACTTGTGCGTTTGTTTATTTGTTGGCTTGGCCTGTATGCCTCCTTTGGCACATCGGCAGCTGGAAATCTGTGGAAGACAGAAGCGAGAAATAGAGATGTTAATCTGGCTTTGCCACGGGCTGTTGGGGAATACGGTTACGGTAGTTGAGTAGATACGGGGGTGTGCCCGGTCGGCAACGACTAACAAATAGAAACTTAATATGAACATTTTCGCCCAGTTACCTGACGTTGTGCTCTTCACTGATTCTGGTTTCGCACGAGACGCATATCGTAGACGGCATGGGCTTTGTTGTTGTTGTTTTATGAGTGTTTTACATTTTCAGTAAAAGACTAGTTTGCAATATATAGGAGTAAGATGAGGAAGCAACTCGCACTTGTGAGCACCTGTGAGTGCGCGCGCGGGTGCTCTTTGTGATCTGATCAGTCCCATATAATATTATCTTTGTTGCACTTTCGGTTAGTTTCATTCGCTGTGCTCATTAGGCTTTGGTTTGTTCTGTTTGTTTGTTTTGGGGAAGGGGTCTAAATGAAAATGGCACCCCACCATAAACGCATAGTACTGACAGGTCTACTGTATTTTAACGAATCAGTTTTGGAACCCCTCCCCCCCCCCCTCTGAGTTTTGTCATTAATAAATCAATAATCATTAGTCATTTAACGTCTTTTTCTCTCTACTGTTAATGTCATCTCTTTTCCTCTTTTTAATTCATAAAAGCAAAATCGTTTACGAAAATATGGACGAAAAGCTGGCTTCCCCTTCTCTTTGCTTGTTTCTCTGCAACGCCCCCCCCCCCCTTCTCTGTCTGTCAAGTAACCCCTCCCCCGTCTCTCAAACTAAAATGTCGTGTGAAGTCGCTTTCATTCCATTCATTTCCATTTTCATTCTTTTTTCTATCATCAACATTTTCTTACAACCACTTCATAGAATAGAATGATGTCAGTTCTGCGGTGTCACTGTAGCCGAGTATTATCTCAGTTCTCGTGGCAAAAGTGATAACTTGCGGCCTTGGTGGTATTCAGTTGCACGCTTTGCCGGGCTGGTAAGATCTTAAACGGAAAGGCGACTGACAGAATTTTGTTCCAGGTAATCAAGAAGACAATTTGACAGTTAACACCGCTTTCCACCCTGATAAGAAGACGATTAGCTTTGTGAAAGTGTAAACCTATATTAGCTTCTCTGGGAACGAAGCAAATTTCGCGCGTAAGATTCCATGAAATGAGAGACTCTAGCCTCTGGAGAAGACAACAAATTTGATAAAGTAAATCTAGGCATGCCAATCATCCGCCTGCTGCAATTTTCACTTAGTCTCCGTGCCATGCTTTGAAGTTTTCTGAGATAGTACTACATCATTCTGATGGAAGCTACAGAAAATCAGTATATGAGCATTGAATTGTAGTCATATAATCAAAATCAAACAAGTTCTCAACAAACATGGACGCTGGATTAGTGGTGAGAATTTAGTTTTTCATTATTTTTACAACACTCTAATCAATTGCTTGTTAATTTTCCCCTGCAAACTGGCAAACAAGAGAAAGGTAAGCTGTATCTGAATTCCTCTAATGCTGCTCTAATACATGAAAATTAGTTAATATTAGTGTATTTGACACTTCTACTGTTCTGTTCATCCAGTTCTACGTAGTATGTCATACATTCCACGAACAAGCTTCGGTTAAACACAGTCATCTTCAAGAAAGCAAGTATATACCAACCACCCAGGTAAGTTAGAATCTGTAGTAATTTCAGCATCCAAGTCACAGCGAGATAATATACAATTACTATTTAATTCAATTCAATTCAATTCAGTTCAACCCAATTCAATTCACTTCAGTTCCATTCTAACTATTTTGTTCTATTCTATTCTTTTCTATTTTATTCATTTATTCCATTCATCTACAAACATCGAAACAAAAATACAAAGTATACGTTGCATAGTTGCTATAGCTTAAACTTTGTTACAATTTCCAAACTGAATACCACAGTAATAATTACGACAACACTTTATTACTAGAACGATGACATAAAGAAAGAAGCTCATGAAGGGAGGGGGTGGTGGCCGCTAGATGCCATCTAAACTTAAAGGTCCTATTCACCTTTGGGAGCAGAGATTCTAAAAATTTTCAGGATATCACATTTGGCATTTGATGCATGTGCGTATAGTTTGTTGTACCATATAAAATGTTCGCAATAAAGCCTAGGATATAAGGAGATATCAGTATTTTTCTCAAATAAACTGTAACTGTAGACGATTTAGTATGGAAACAATTTTATTAGAATTCTTGTTCACAGTTTGTATATTTAACAATACTTGACATCGATTTTATTGATTCAAATTTTTTACAGAGGTTGTTTCTATTCCTAACTCATATTTTAGAACTATTTCAAAGCACTGATGATGGTTTTTTTTTGTTTTTATCTGCGAAAATGGTAAATTATGCCTTTAACAAAAACAAAATTGCATCTGTTGACGTAGTACTCAACTGTCGGAAGGGTGAATGCCCCCACTTTAAGCAGAAAATCCTACACGCCATCCAGGGAAATCAAACTGGGTATCAGCTCTCGGAATGAAATCAGAGGATTTTGCAATAATCTACCTATCTGCCGAGTCTCAGGATCACGTCATGTAATGGAATACTCGAGTGAGGCTATATCCGGTCATCGGGAGTGTGAGGTGACAACAGAGAGAGAGAGAGAGAAAGAGAGGGAGAGGGAGAGAGAGAGAGATCAGAGAGATCAAAGAGACGGTAAAAGACAGTGACAGTGTGAGAGAGACTAAGAGAAAAGAGAGGGAGAGAGAAAACGCAATGAAGACCGTGTTAGTGTGAGAGACAGTGAGGGAGAAATAACAAGAAGAAGAAGAAGAAGAGGAGGAGAGAGAGATGATGAAATAGAGAGAGAGAGCGAGAGAGGGTATAAAAGGCAATGCGTGTGAGAGAGGGGGGGGGGGGAGAGGGAGGAGAGAATATAAGACAAAGTTATAGTTGAACAGGTGTACAAACACATATCTAGATATTATATGCCTATATTTAGTGGCGGATTCCGCGCTCAAAATGTCATCAGGAGCATGTGAATCAAAGTTAGGTTAATTGACAAATCTGCCGGGCCAACAATGGCCAAGGGCTGGTAGGTTTCTCCTCTGTCTCAAAAACATTTTTACAATTTTTGTCTCATCTTTTAGAAGAAAATTGTATCATTCAATTCTTTATCAATTTACTTTCTCTACCCCATGGGCGTAGTTTTTCTCCGTATTTCCAATTAACAGACAAAAAAATTCCTAATAGAAATTTCATGGTATATTCAGTGCACTCCCGTTATAACGAAAATGGCTATAACAAATTCCGGTTACAACGAAGTAAAAATTCAGGCCGCTACACTGTCCGTTCTATTTTTTTTTTTTGTAATTGTTTATTTGTTCGGTTATACCGAAATTTCAATATAATGAAAGAAAACTGCCGGTCCCTATAGAACTTCGTTATAACGGGAGTCCACTGTACAGTCTCTCTCCCCTCAGTGCGCTCTCCCCTTCGCTCTCTCCACCTGTCCTTTTCTTTATCTTCCTTTGTTCTCCTTTGTGTTCATCTACTTTTTTTTTGTTCATTCGTGAGATATTGGAGTACCCCCATTCCTTTCAATAGTAGGACACGTAATCATCTTAGCAATTTGGCCTACATGATTTACGATGGGAGAATGATCAGAGCAACATCGAATATCATTGGTAACTATTTCCAAGTTATGAGAAAGTATGTCATATGAAATATAATGGATGGCCATTAATGATATATATCTATCTATATATCTATATCTATCTATTTATACATATATATATATATATATATATATATATATATATGTGTGAATTTAAAAAAATTATTTACTTTTTTTGTAGATGGAAACTAAATAATTTTATGAATGAATTACTGTAAACAAGATGTAAGGAGAGCATCAGCATTTTTGCAGAACACTACGGAAACACTACAAAAAAGCATAGACAGCAATCAGCTAATTTCTCTTTTTAAAACTCAACATGGTAACTTAAAGGTGATCATTACAATGAAAGCATGCCATTAATTACTGGTGAATATATCAAAAAAGAAAATTTGCTTAGATTAGCAGAGGAAAGGACCCTCATCGCATTTTAGTAATTGACAAACGAAATACATTGAAGTTTGAAGTTGCTGTTGTTATTGTTAGTGTTGTTGTTGTTGTTGTTGTTGTGATATTTCAGTGCTCAACCGGGACGATTCAACTGAAATTCTCCACACGCTGCATACTATAAATGACTGCTTCTCCCTCAGAAATTCAACGTGCATTGAACTGGCTTTGAAAACAGGGATATAGCCTTTTAAAAGATTACCTGCAGGCTAAAATCGTACAGAGTGAGAAGGGGAACAAGAGAACACATGAGGTCGGGCAGAGGGAAGGGGGGGGGGGGAGGTTGGTGACTAGACAGTTCGTGCAAACAACCCTAAATGGGACAAATATTTAACATGGCCATGCACTTATTCGTTGGGAGGGGGAGAGTCCGGCCGCCATTATATCCTCCTTGAGACATTTGGCGCATGTCGACCAGCCCAAAGACTCTCATCTTTAAAGGGATTGTATAGTTTTGGTTGAGACCTATAACTTCAGATTTCTCATATTTTTGGTGAGATAATGAGAAACCTCTCATGAAATATGAAAGAGCATGTATAATTCCAGGAGGAATTCAGCATTTATTTGATGGAAATCGGTTTTAAAATGGCTGAAATATATATCGAAAAACAAAGAGCATCCCTGATAAAAAGCGGGACCAATCTTTCATTAGGATCGCTTTGTTTTACTTTGTTTTTGGATGTCTCAATGATTCCAAAACCGATTTCCATCTAATAAACTTTGAATTCCTCTTAATTTGTATGCTCTGTACTTTTTCATAAGTGGTTTCTTTGTATCTTAAAAGCCCAGTTCTCATCTCTACCAATACTATACCATCCCTTTAAGGAAAGATCCTCTATTTGCTCAGGTTTCACGTTTCAAGTTTCAACTTATTTCGTACCTCTCATATATCAGTATTATAGCACAAGTTCTTGTCCTTTGTCAATAATATACAAACAAACCAAAATATAGGTTACATATATTTACACAGTAATTATAATGATAACTAGTCAAAGTCGAAGTCGGGTTTTATGTACAAAGAGTTGTATGACGGGACCTATTGAAAGCAAGCTTGTTTGAATGTAAGCCCCGGAGGTTGACTTGTAGAAAAAGAGTAGTGTAAAACAAACAGAAATTGCATTTCATTTTTGATATTAAATATCAGATATTAACAACATTTAATAACAAAAATGAAATGCAATTTCTGTTTGTATTAAAACTTGTGGAAATCACTAACATGACTTATCCGAATAAGAATTAATAAGGTGATGATCATTTCCTCTCAAAATTTTCGATTTGAACAAAACCTACAAAGAAAATATTTTAGTAAATATATCAGCAAATGAAGCCACCGTTAAACACTTTGAATGATATACGCGCGCACGTTCAATTATTATGAATTCGTGTGCGTGCTCTCGCATACGCGTATGTTATAATATGTTGTGCTTGTGCAATGTGTCGCGATAATAAACTTAGCGATTCTCATTTTTGAAACATTTCATTGGATATGAGCGACTTTCGAAAGCCGTTCAAAATGTCAACCAAATATTCGTCTAAGAGATTGTATTTGGGTTTCTGTATTGCTCACATGTGTGAAATTTCAGGTCAAACAACAGCTGTGTTTGGTAGTGGGATTTCAGCATATCACCCTTCTTCAGTGTTTGCTGTTGTGGGAATAATGAGCTATGTTTATCACACTGCGGTACATGTACGTTTGATCCCGAAAAAAACCCCACACACCAATCTTTGTAATTACAAATGCATTGTAAGCGCTAATGCCTGTCATTTGGATTTTTATGTTATATCACAAGAATCCAAATTCTGTTTGCCATTTTTTACCTCTCCGATTCGGTACAATGTAATACGTGTTTAAAAGGACCAACACCTACTAGCACCTGTGCTACCTCTTGGTTCTTTTAGCAACCTCATTGTGTACAACATTGCCATATTGTAGCTCTTTTTTTTTTACATAATCATTTATCCATTATATATTATAGATTATATTACATATGTTTTTAGATCGTTTAGAGAGTTACATATGCTATGTATTAAAATTGATGAATTAACATGTATTCAAACTTTCCTGTACATATGTTGTTATAATTAAACTCAAACTCAAACTCAAACTCAAACTCAAACTCATGTCTTGCATCTCTCTGTGTTGTATAACGATCCCTGATGGGCATACCATGCTGGGTACTGCAAACGGAACATCTTTCACTGGACCCGGTCACACAGATCCTTTGGATTATGAAGTTCTTTATGGTACATTTTCGATTGAGATGGGGCTTCAGGTTTCCAACGTTTTGTTGATGAAAATTATTTGAGATAATGAGAAACCTCTTATGAAATATAAAAAAGCACACAATTCTAAGAAAAATTCAACGATTATTTGATAAAAGTTGGTTTTGAAATAGCTCAAATATCCGAAACAAAGCAATCCTAATAAAAGGTGGGACCAACCTTTTATTAGGATTGCTTAGCTTTGCTTTGTTTTGGGATATCACAGCCATTTCAAAACATATTTGTGGTTATAAGACACCGAAATGACAAGTCCTTGTGAGTGCATTCGACAGCTTGGAAAAGAAAACAATAATTGCTTCGTTGATTGATGCTTACAATGTAGAATATCTTAAGGCGCACCATCACTTTAATAAGCTCTCTCTATGCGATAAATGAAGGAGGGTAATAATAGACAAGCGGCGAGTTCAAGTTGAGAAATGACCGGCCAAATGAAGATTGCTCCTTTAAGTTTCCCGACGCGGTAATGGATCGTCACTCCCGACAGATGACGCGGAGATCCACGGTAAAGACGCGGTGACGGGGAGGGAGCGGCTGAAACTGACGCTCTCATTAGCTGTCCGTTATAATTATAGGAGTGATCGAGACAGAATTGCACTACGACACCCTTCGAGATCACCTTGCCACCGCTGCCCTGCCCCTAATACAATTGCGCCTTTCAAATTTAATCATCTGAGTCTTTCCTCATGTGGACATTACACGATCCGCTGATCACTTTCTACCTCGTGGATTTTTGTTTTGCCTGTTTTTAATGTCAACGTCACGATAATTGGGAAAGAAGGCGCAGACAAGGTGAAGAAGTCATTCCCATGTCGTCAAGCTGAAATTACAATCGAATCGTTAAAAGGCGATAGAAGAAGAAGAAGAAGCGACAAACGATGATAAGAAAGTAAGCTGTAGAAAAAAAGACTGAACAATGACTTCAGTAACTAACACACCCCTTTTAATCTGTTCTTCCACAAGGTGCTATATAGGTAACAATAAAATATCGCATCTGAAGTAAGCATCTAAAATTGCAGTCAACGGGAAAAAGGCATTACGATACTGACAATTAAACTAATGTCTCTTTATAATTATTTATAGATAGATGTGCTTTTGACAATGAAACATAAACTTCTACCACTATACTACTGCAAGTCCGATCTAAAACAGTTATGATGATGAAGATGACGAAAATGACAGAAAATTAATAATAACCACAATAGCAACTATCAAATTGTCACTTCCATTGCCATTTCATCTTTATCATCATTCATGAGCATCTTCACTGATAAAAGACACCATCGTTGTAATCATTATCATAAACATGTATAAAAAGACCTTTAAGGGTAACAACAATTATGATATTGGGATTTATCTCTATCTAACAAAACCTTCACCCCTTTACTTAATATTCTCTTGCATTAATGATGAACGTCTATGTGTATGTGGTGTACCATTGATGGATAGACCGTATTTCTCGACTAAACACGTTTTTCTGTAAAACGAGGAATTTTCGCGTGCATTTAGATTTCGCGAATTTCCGAGCGCCAAGATACGCGAAATTAAAATGCAAGCAAAAGTTCCTGTCAAACTGTATGCATTGAATGCCAGTGGCGATTCGCAAAAATTTCATGCCGTGGAAAAGGCCGTCAGCTCCAATTCGCGAAAATTTCATGCCGCGAATATATCATGTTTTACAGCATAATGAAGAAGACCCATAATCAATGACATTAAAGTTGTATATGCAAGAAAAAAAAAAAGAACAAAACCTCTCAATACACTAATAATGGGCCTATACTTAATGTGACCGCAGTCGACGTTTAATACTGAGATGCACATATCGTAACAACCATACCTTGAGTGCGTTTTCTACATAAACTCAAATGTCTTAAACACACACACACACACACACACACAAACAAAACAATGACGTATAATTTGTCTTCTATCTACCATTGTATGCGTCACATTCCTTGTGATTTTCGGAGATTCAGAAGGCTGTTGCATCCCCGTGCTGCCCACCGCCCCCCCCCCCCAACACACACACACACACGGGCATGGAACCAACATCGCCATTATTGTCATTGAAAACATATTTTGTTCTTTGTGGTAAAATTCAGCGGGTGTAAAATGGACTGATCTTTATTTTCTACAATTTGAACAAACAAAGAAACATCAAACATGACAAACAAATGTCAAGAGCTTGAATTGAAGTGTTTCATATTTATAAGATAGATTTAAAAAGAGAAGAAGAAAAGAGGGCAACAACTGAGAAACTGTAAGTTGGTGACTGATCAGTAGATCAATATATGAGAAACCTAAATAACCAGCCGAATAGTTCATAAAACCAAATGGAACCCCTCTTAAATTTCATAACCAACCGAACTAACAGTATAGGCAACTAAGCCACCCCACTCCACCTGAAAACAAGCAAGCAAGCAAGCAGACAAACAAACAAACAAACAAACCAAACGCAGACCAAAGAAACAAAAAAAAAAAAAGACAAGAGAGAGAGAGAAAAAAAAAACCCCACGAACAGACAAATAGACAGAAAGACAGATAGGGGAGGGTGAGGGAGGGGGGGGGGGGGGAGGGGACACCCACTCTTTAAAAAAGAAAGGCCATACCAAGTAGGGCGTACAACGTAACACACTCTACTAATGAGCTGGCGTGAGTAGATATGGCGTATTAATTATATATTATGATACAGAAATGCATTAGGCCTTGGTCTTCCTGAAAGTTTCTTACATCCATGAAGACACACCTGTGATCTCTGTGTGCGCCTCAAGCCATGCAAGCTGCAGGATCATCTTGCGTAACGGAGTTGGCGCAACCGAACCACTGCAGCTGATCAATGCAATATGGATTGGTGTCACAGTACGCACAGTCATGAGTAAGAATACGGTAAGAAAGTGTTTCTCGTTTATTCTTATCATCGCATGTCCTTAATTTGCCAATACAGGTGACATAAAGTAATGCGATAGCATCATTCGGTTTAGCAAAGATAAATTATATGCATCTGCAGCAGCCATTAGACGAGTAGCAGACGATACGTTATGTTGACATTGCTCAGGCAACAACATCACGGTCCCATGCATAGACATCTGTGTTAACCCGTTCTGGTTGTGTTTGATGAGAGAGAGAATGCAGCCTTTGTCGACCCTCTGACGTTAGTAGATCGAGACTCTAGTAGGATGTAGTGTCACACAGTTCGCACATCTCTGTGGGCATGAGGTTTGACATTGAAGTTTTCTTCAATGTGGTCACGTTAGTGAAATCACTCTGATGTTGTGTGTGCCAGTGACAGTCAGTGCCAGTGGAGTGCATGTGTGTGGCTGCGCTCATCCTTCAAATCAATAGTAAACTTAATCAATGCATCATCTAGCCTTACGGTGCGGTACTACTCGGCTGAGCTGCCCCTTCCCCTTCTTGCTTATCTATCCTGTGGTGTGCTAAGACTGTTACGTGCTGCTTGCATAAAAGTGCAGCTGGATGAAGTTGCCAATGCCATATTACTGAATTGCCATACGCATGGCCATGCATGAATGGTACAATAACTGCAATATATGCAAGTGAAGCTATCCTATGAATGATAAACACTGCAGACTTCAGCATCAGGAGGCTTGATGTGTCAGACAGCCAATCAAAGAATCTATATGAGTCACTTGTAGTGTATTACAGTGTATTTGCCCTGTCAGTTTCTCAATTGCAGTGATAGATCTTGACCAAGCAATGTTCTACCTTTTCTCCTTGCACAAGAATTGTATGCATACTTTGACACACTGCTATTGGCCAGAATACCGTAAGTGGTTACCGTAAGTGGGTACCGTAAGATTCACTGTTATGGAAGTCTCGTTTTTCTTTGATTTATAGCTCATCGATGTACGGATGAAAAATTCTGTATTTTATTTTCTCTCTCCTGTGAGCCATAATCTATTATTCTTTAAATTTAACCCAGAAAAGCCTATTGGGAGGATGAGTGCATCCAAAAAGCAAGCGTCATCATTGCAGGACATCTCAAGAAGTGAAGAAAAGGAGAAACATGTTTTGATTGGTTGCACAGGCAGTGTGGCTGCCATAAAACTGCCTCTCTTGGTCCAAGAACTGCAGAGCATTGGTGACGTAAGTACAAAATGATGAACAAAACTTTTACACAAAAAATTTGAAAAAAAAAAAAGGTGTTGCATCCTTTGGTAAATACAACTATTCGCATGTTATGGGAGGGAAGCGTGCCTTGTAAAAACTCCTACTTAAGGGGAATTCCAAGCTGTGAAATATCTTACTTGCAAAATGTAGATGGCACACACAGTAATTGATTTATTAGGATGAACAAGACTGTGGCTTTTATCACACCTGAAACACTCATCATCAACAGAATGAAAGCAAATTATTTCAATCAGTATCACCTGGACATACCTGGGGCCCGTTGCATAAAAGTTACAATTATGGTAACTTTGCCATCCGATGGTAACTTCCATGGAATTCTTGATTCTGATTGGCTGTTGAGTATTGTTGCCATGGTAGTTACCATTGGATAGCGTAGTTACCATAATTGTAACTTTTATGCAACAGGCCCCTGGTTTGCCTATCATAGAAATTGATCCAATAAGACAATATCCAAGTATGTGCATACCTTGAATCGGTAAAAGTGTTCACAAGATTTCAGCATGATTTCTCGGCATGATCTTTCTTTTGAAATGTTGGAAATGCACTTAATAAGTTTCAGTTGGCATTCAAACAAGTGAATGGCCTTCATTAGTGTGGCTTTCAAAGTATTTTGTGTTACATTATTAATGGGAGTGTGTTTATCAAATATTGGTAGGAGTGACCAACAATGAAATTAACACAGCATCTATAGCAATATGTACTGCTCTGCATAATGTATGATATTACTCATATTCGTGAATACACTTTCAATCACTTTATGATTAAGACTAATTATCACAAATGTCTGTTTTTACAATGTTGCTTGTGTGTACATTGTATACAAGCATGTATTTAACTCATGAAGGGTTGAGGGTTTTGTGTGCATTTATTATTGAAAGTGGTATACTGTACACAGGGCTCGACACTAACGGTGGCCCGGTGGCCCGGGGCCACCAAAAACGCACGTCGGGCCACCAAAATTTCAGAAATGAAGAATTTTGTGGCCTGATCGTGCCACCAAAAAAGGTCGGATGTTTGCCTTTGGGCCACCAAAAATAAAAGTTAGTGTGGAGCCCTGCTGTACAATGTAACTTGCATTATAGCTATACATGTACACAGAAAGAGAGTTCAAGAAAGAGGGAGGGGACACACACACACACACACACACACACACATGAAAGTATGTAAGTAACAACAGTCAAAAGAAAAAAAAAGAAGAAGGAGATAGAACATCTGTGCTGTGGGCATTACTGGGTAGTTCTCTACTCAGGGAAGATGGTTTCCAAACACATGATCATTCCATCATTAAATTGACAGATCTTTGCCTGAATGTATTATCCATCATATTCTAACAAAGCAAAGTGTTTTTCCTCTGTTGGTCATGACTTAGAATGTGGTAATGAAATTGAGTGTGAGCTGTCTCAAGAAGGCTTTTTTTTAATGATTTTTTTTTTTTGTGTGTGATTCATTCTGCTCATTACCATAATCATATTTCTATCAAATTTTCTGGTGACAGATGTAGAAATATTTCCATTATGAGACCCCCAGTCAGACACAGGTCAAGGTAAGACTGTACTCCATTGTATGATTGTATTTGTGATATGTCCATTAACTCTCATAAGTATGATCGAGTTATCCCCCTCCCACACATGCAGCTCTAGCAGCTCCATGTCATAGAATAGATAATGTTTCCAAAATCTGCATCGCAGCTAATTCTTTGATCGCATCGCAGTCAGTCCGCAGCACCCGATAATTCGCTCGTATTTATTCAACTCATATGCAAGCCCGCTCTAGGCTTGCATACGTAATAAGCTGCGTAAGGGGATATTGTCCTTGGGCTTTCGGCAACAAAAATACACCTTTTGTTCACAAATTTGGTATCAAATTCAAGGAAAATATGTAATCTATCGTCACATGTTACTCAAATTATTGTAAATGAAAAATATCATAGCGTAATTTGAGCTTGAAAAATGATGAAAAAAGTAATTCGTGCAGTACACGTTCAAGACGTCAAAAAATATCAAATTCACCTTGCGTCTCAATGAAAATGCTTTATTTGGTAGTCCATCTCCTAATCTTTGTATCCATGTAAATATCTTGACAATTTGTTGCTTAATCCGGTCAGGAACCAGTAAAATATACATCGATGTCAGTGCTGATCAGCTTGAAACCGTGTAATCTCAAGAGTAAGCTCTCTCATTGGACAGCGCTTGCATTCAGCGCTTGCATTACGTCATTACGCTGCTACATAACGGTTTCATGCCACTTGCGGTTTCTTGGCATGCGTGTAGTTCAAGCGCTGAATGCAAGCACTGTCCAATCAGAGAGCTCTTATCGCGCCACTGTTGACTTTGTGTGGAGCGTACTTCCGGCTTAGGAGTGAATTTTACAGACATTTCAAAACGGAAAAACTAGTATAAATCATGCTTGCGTCTCCTTGACTGCAATATATGATGAGCATCTAAGTTTCCTCTCTACGAAAAAGCCAAAATCAGAAACAGCAGTTTCTTAATCCGGTCAGGAACCAAAAAAGAATTTTAGACGACAAAATCTTCCGTGAAAAGCAGGTAAAATTTACGTAAATTCAACTGATTATTTAGTCATGATAAGATCCGATGTTATACCCAAATTTAGTATCAAAATAAAGATCTAAGACTGGAGAACAATTTACCGTGACTTGTAGCCATGACAAATGTATGTACAAATCGCTACACTGTGAAAACCATAGCCCTATCAAAGTCTCGCAAAATCTCGCACGAAGAGACACCTTTCAAACGCAAAGATCGTCAACGAGAGTGCTGAATAAATCTTGCTGGATCGGCTCATTAGCATACGTGCTGCGGACTGACTGATCGGTAGTTTGTATGAACTCCCACCACTGTCTTTGGTATCTTGAAAGAGAATATTGTGGCCTAGTACACAAATTTCCACATATCATTCCTTATCATGTTGTTAATTGAAGGGGTCGGTGCAATATAGTGCTAACCCACACTTTTGTCAAAATTGAGATACATGCATTTTCATAATCCTTATCCTTCACTCTAACCCCTGTGAAAATATCATATTTGAATTCAACCAATAAGATGGTAAAAAATGCATGCATTCATGTTTTATTAATGTGCAATGTATGGACTTTCCAAACATTCAACAGCGATTATCTCAAAATGACTATTGTGTGGGTTAGCACTATGTTGCACCGACCCCTTGAATTAATATGTGCCAAAATAGAGTTTTTCAAAGATATTATGTGAAGTATGTGTACCAGTGGGATATGCTTGAAGGTTATGTTTTCAGATCCGTATGTTTGTCTGTCTGTCTATCTGTTAAATGTACAAGATAACTCAAGAAGAATTGAATGAATTTTCACAAGATTTGCAGGGTGTATTCAGGGTGTAATAAGGTGAGAGAGAAACAGTTAAATTTGGGGGTCATGAGGTCAAAGGTTAAAGGTCATTTGATTCATAAAGGACATAAAATAAGCATAATTTTTCAATAACTCAAGAATTGATGATTGGATTGTTTTTTTTTTTTTTTTTTTTTTTTTTTAAGCACACATGCCGGTTTTGTTTAAAATAAATGAAGTTAGAAACAATTCAATTTCGCCACCATGAAGTAAAAGCTTAAAGATCGTAGGGGTCATATAGGACATACAAGCTTAATCTCCCAATAACTGAAGAATTGATGTTTGGATTTTCACCAAACTTTGCAGGGTGTTTTCATAATGAAATAAGAAAGAAACACTTAAATTTTGGGTTATGGGGTCAAAAGCTAAGTCATGGGGTCATAGAGGACATGAAATAAGCTTGAACTCAAGAACAGATGATCAGATTTTCACCAAAACTTGCAGACTGTGTTCATAATAAAGTAGAAAAAAAAACATTTTAATTTGCGATCATAAGGACACAGGTCAAAGGTTATAAAGGACATAAAATTTTAAGCTTTATCTCCCAATAACTCACGAACAGTCTATCAGATTCTAATCAAACTTACAGACTGTGCTCATAATGAAATATGAAGGAAACAATATAATTTGAGGGTGATGGGGTTAAAGTTCACAGGTCATTTGGGTCATATAGGACATGAAATAAACTTAATCTCTTAATAACTCAAGAATGGATGATTGGATTTTCACCAAACTTGCAGACTTTGTTTATGATGAAGTAGGAAAGAAACATAATGGCACCTTTCATGATATCCACATAACTGAAAAAAAAAATGCCAAGAGTGCAAACAGTGGTCCCCAGTTGCCATAATTATTATACAAATAGTCAATGTTTATGAGTGTGATGGTGCGGAATATTATTCAACGACGTGAAGCGGAGTTTGAATAGAACAGTTAAACTTGCACCGAATGTAATATTCGGAACCGTTGCGTGAATGATAAACAATGAATATTTGTTCAATACAACACATGATATCGAAATCTTTAGGCCTGGTCTAGAGTCTAGACCAAAATAGATCTGCATTAAGCCTATCTAGGCGGAGGACTAATAATCAAAGGCCTACGCCTGCTGGGCCTATGTACTGCACTGGCTCTAACCGTTAACGTTAGGTCTTTCGAAAAAACTTCTAACGTTAGGCCTAACTAAACCCTATCTACTGGTAGCTATAGGCCTAGAGACACGTTAACTGTAAGTTTGCTTACCTCTAAAGCATACTGTATTTGACCACTTTCTTAGTATTAACTGCTTCACTTCACTCATGATTAGCAATGCGCTGAGATCCTCATCACAGACGAGAACAAAGCTCCGGTGAGTAGGGGTACGTAGCCACGATAGGCCTAATCTAATTTATACACTTGTGTAGTAGGCCGGCTTACTCAGTATTCGCGGGTAAAAATACAGACTTGCACACCACACGGCCCTGATCATGAAGTTCAGTGAGCTTGCCTCGGCTTGGCTGGCTGTGGACTGGTGTTACCGTTGCGCGCTGGCGCAGGGCAAACAGGTGCGCGCATGCATCAACGCCAGCGAGCTGTACAATGTACACAAGTTCAGTGTGTCCTAGGGTCTGTTGCACTGCCGGTTCGATTGGTTTACTGTTCAATAGTCGACTATTGCACCGCCATTGAGAGTGAGCGTTTGATAGCTGATTCCTCTGAATGTCATGTGACCCGCATTCCTCCAATCAGATGGCAAGATTCCATACATGTGTTGTATAATATACAATATTTTACCTTCAAAAGTCATCCACTTGGGGTATGGGGGGAATGAGTTCAGGGGGGATTAGTATGCGCTCAAATGGGGCCCCCGACCAAGTGCCCTAGTTCCCCAATATGAGGGGATTGAATTGAAAAAGCCTCCTTGATGATAATGTGGTGGATATTGAAGGCATCCAGTCACTTAGAGCTGCCATGTCATCCCCCCTAATTGTTTCCAAGGCAACCAGTATCTCAGCTTATAAAAGCTCACAATCGAAAGTCTTCCCAATATACCAAGATAGCTTTCAAAGAGTTCATGATTGAGAGAAAAAGAGAGAGAAGGGTGAGGTGGATAGGAGGGGAAAGGCAGAGATTGGAAGGCAGAGACTGGTACACGTATTCTGAAATTGTACCCCAGACACAGTTATCACAAGATATTTTATAAAGTTATCACATGACCTGTACTAATGTACAGTACCGGTATCTACTTTTTAGTTGGAGTGATTCTCCATTTCCTGTTCGTGTTGAGTCATACTCCAGAGTCTCTGTTACGGCACATTTTGGTAAATTACCAAAATGTGCCGTCACTATGTGATGTGATGGCACATTTTGGTAACTGCACATTTTGGTAATGTACCAAAATGTGCTGATAGTGTATAATAGCGATCTATATACCTCATGGGATCAACTGTTACCAAAATGTGCAGTTAAAAGTGGATTTGCCTGCACATTTTGGACAATCTGCACATTCTGGTAACTGAACTAAAAACCCATGGATGGGCTTGAGATTTATAATACGGTCAAGGAGTTAAGGTGATATGGTCCTACTGCAGCAGTAAAGACAGGCAAGACACTTTAGCTCACCGGAGCTGAAGGCTCGAGTAAGCTATTGTGATTGCTTTTTGTGCGGGTATGCTGTGTGACCTGCGTGCCAGGTATGTGGGGCTGACAACTCAGTGAAGGAATTCCTCTGAAGGAATGGCAGAAGTACCACAGAATGTCATTAATTTGGCCACATAAGGGGACTAAGAAATACATGCGTGGGAGTTGCCTGCGAGGTGCTGCCGCTAAGGGCCTCCTACTGGCGTTCTGCGTGTACCTCTGCGGGCAATTCCCATGACTCACCCGGAAAAAGTTTTGGTCATGCTGTAAACTTAGCTGCGGGTAAATCGAACTTGCATGCACACCTTCAGGCAAATACAGGTGAGATACGCGCTAGGTATTGTCAGGTGTGGACCAACTGTGGAGAGCTCCGGGTTGCAAATTTGCTTCACCGCAAGTCAAATTTCCCCAGATACGGTATGACATGGCCTTGAGCATGTTCAAAATATGTTCTGAGTGAATTGCGGGGGTACATGCAGAACAGCAGTAGGAGACCCTTACCGGCAGCACCTTGCAGACAACTCCAACGCAGGTACTTCGCAGTACCTGTAAGTCACTCGTAACAGAAAACGGATTGGTTTTAAAGTTCTCACGCAGGTCAAACGGAATACACGCAAGTAGAAGGTAAGTAGCACTGGCCTAGCAAATAAGACACAAGTGCGAAACTTGTAAACATTCTTGTCCGCCTGCAGAAAATTTTCCTGTGTGCTGAAAAAATCCCTACTCGCAACAAGCCCATGTAGCTAGCCTGAAAAGGTGTGATACAGCCTTATAGGCCATGTCACATCTTTCCGGGCAAGCCTTGCGTGTGACTTGCGAAGAACAATTTTTACTACCTAGAGGTCCCCGCAGATGACCTGCACGTACATACCCCGTAGTCGCCCGGAGGTGCGCATGCATATCCTTTTTACCCGTAACCATGTTAAGGCCTTGTCACACCTTTCCGGGCAAGATACGCGGGCTTGTTGCGTGTGAGGATTTTCCAGCATACCGGATAATTTCTGAGGGCGTACAAGGATTTGCGCAAGTTGTGCATATGTGTCTTACCTGCTGGATGCATGCTACTTATGTTCTTCTTGCGGGTATTCTGTTTTGACCTGCGTGCTGGGCGCGTGGGGGCTGACAACTCAGAAATTCATCTGAAGGAATGGCAGAAGTCCAACAGAAATGACAGAATGTCATTATCTTGGCCGCGCTGACCGCATACGGGGACTGCGAAGTATATTGTACCTGTGTGGGAGTTGCCTGTGAGGTGCTGCTCAAAATTTGGCTGTGGGTAAATCGGACTTGCGTGTGCAGCGCCGGGCAACTACTTGCGAGATAATTTACCTGCATGCTGGGAAAACCTTACTCGCAACAAGCCCACGTAGCTTGTTTGGAAAGGTGTGACACGGCCTTTAGGCTGCTGAACTCATTCGGTGGGGACAAAAACCAACTGCACTTACAATTCGGTTTTTGTGATGATTGTGGAGGAGCAGAAATTTACCAAAATGTGCCGTCAATGTCCTGCACATTTTGGTAAATTTACCAAAATGTGCAGTTTACCAAAATGTGCTGTAACAGTCCCCCAGAACACAGCACAACCTCTGGGGTGTGCCATGGTGGAAGGCATATGAAGAGATAAAACCTGTCTGAACTCTTTATGTGCCACGTTCACACGCTCAACTCAGTTGAAGACGTGCCGAGTTCCCATACAGTAATTTTCTGCTCAAACGCATTTTAAACCTGCCAAAACCATTCGATAAATTGCCAAATGTCACAGTACAATGGAATCATTTCTCGCGATTCCATTCCTGTCACATGTAACTTGCATTTTATGCAATGAGTGTCTATCAAGCAGTGTACCTTTATTTATTTGTGAGTGAATTTGAAGTTTCTGTCACGGTTTTGTAGGCAAAAGTCATGCCTGTACACTGATGTAGCTACTGGTAATTTCAAAGAAAAGCAGTCGTGGATTTGTCATACAATTTCATACATCAAAGCAAAGCTTGGCATTTTCTTTACAACTTTCCTCATTATGTCATGTTCAGTGTAACAAAAGTCTATATAAAAGTTACATAGATTTGAAAAACAGAATGTTTTCACAAAGCATGACCACATTGCTGTCTCAGAATACTGTGGCACACAGGGAGTTTATACCACCACATAATGTGGCACATGAAGAGTTAACAACTTTAAGGAAAATGAATTCAGTTCAAAATAAATCTCTACAAGTTTACTATGTTCCATTTCTTGAATTCATTAACTCTGCAGACATTTTCATGTTGTCCTCATCATGTTTATTGGAGAAGGGCTAGATGGAACTGGCTGTAATACACATTGTACATTGAATCTCCACAAAATCAGAAAACCTACAAAATTGTCCACTTTGTCTGAGTAATTATTACTTTTGAAATTGTAAAGTGTGTTCGGGATTTAGAAATCAGTTGTAAATTAAAGGGTGTGTACAGTTCTGGTCGAGTTGAAGATTTAGCTTTTAACGTTTTGTGAGATATTCAGAAACCACTCTATGAGATGTCAAAGAGCATGCGGTTCTAAGGGGTATCAAAAGTTTATTCGGTGAAAATCGGTTTTGAAATGGCTGAGATATCAAAAAACAAGGTGAAACAAAGAGATACTAATAAAGTTGGGGCATGTCGCCTTTTATTATTAGCACTTTTTTTGATATCTCGGCCATTTGAAAACCAATTTTCATCAAATAAACATTGAATCCTTCTTAAAATTACATGCTCTTTCATATTTCATAAGAGGCTTTGCATTATCTCACTTAGGAATGTTCAAAACATGAATCCCTACCTCAACCAGTACTGTACAGTCCCTTTAAGAAATACAGCAGCTCTTAATGACTTTGTAACAAAAAAAAAAATGGAATATGACCGTGGTAGAGCTCAAATGAAAAAGGAAGTTTTTATTTTCTCTTGATATGAAACACTCATAATGAATGTCAAAAATGATAATAAGAAGACACAGCAGGAAACCACAGAAACTGGGGTTTATTGGACTTGATATGTTTGGTTTCCATAGTAATGCTGGATGCGGTAGAAAATCCATGGAGCAGGAGCCAATGTATGAATTGGACATGTCTTATTACAATTCGGCTCTCAACCATATTCACTGTCAACGTACATCTGGGTAAAGTGAATTCTTCATCATTTGTCTGACACCCCGTCCCATTTCCGGAGACGGATTGGTACTTATTGCATCTGGGAGGAAGAGCCATGTGATTTATGTTTTATTCATGTCAACATATTTGTGTCTTCTTCCGAATTCATGAGTCATGACTCAATCCTATGACACAGTGGCATCTAGCTCCACTAAATACAACACCAGACACTGGGAGATGTCGCCATGCAGACAAAACTGTATATTTGTACGAAACATACATCACAGTCTCATATTCTAATCGAAAACATGTTTCATGATAGTGCATGTACTGATTAGATTGTCATTGCTTCATCACTGATCATGGCCCATTCCCCCACCACCCCCCCCCCCCCCCCCCCCCCCTACGCATACACACAAAAGAGCAAAAACTACGAAAACAACCAATGAAAAAGTCCACAAAAGACAGTTGAACAACAAAATGAATGTCACATACTATGTCCTTTTCGTAAGTCATCCGTCTTTGATGCCACATGCCCTGATCTGTGTATACTCTGAGCTAATTGAAGAAATTTGGCCAAAGGCACAATGTCTGGGTGGCCCACTTCACTGGTAATTGCTTAAGAGCAAGCTGGATCGTTGAGTAAGTGATGAACTCGGAAAGTAATTACTGGGAGTGGGTACCCGTTCAAGCTAGAGAATACTCTTATTTGTATTTAAATTTATTTGTGAGTTTGTTTATTTTTCCTTTTGGAGCCGGGGGGGGGGGGGGGGGGGGGGGGAGGGGGGAGGATGGAAGGGGAAATAGAAGATTAAAGGTAATCATAAATATTAGATTATGGGCTCTCATTGATTGATGTATTTTTGATTTTCAATCTAGGCTAGAACCAAATGATATGTTTAGGTTGGAGTGGTTTATTAGGTTACAAAAACAAAAACAAAAACAAAAACAAAAACAGAAAGTCAGTTGCTAGCATATTGATAAAGTCCATGTTTCCATTTGCAGATCCTGACAGAGTCTATAATTCTCTCTCCTACAGTGTGCTAGGTGCAATTCAAGCCATCAAATGTAATTTGATATCTTGTTATAAATTATTTTGAAAGATGAGAGCATTGCAGCAGTTTGATTAAAATGTAGATCAATGTTTTTAATGTCGGGGAGGGGAAATCACCCTCTATTTTAATTTGCAAGGGCAGAATTGTAATAATTCATATGGTGAAACACCATACTTCACAAAATTAACCAAAGTTTAGGCATCCTACTCGAGAGTTGTTTTGAGTAATGCAATGTTTGTACACTGTTACTTCATATCCATGTAGGATCTTGTCTTTATCTACAAGTAATAGACTGAAAGAAGACTAAACTCACACTCAAGGTCTCAAGACATGGAAAAAAAAATGGTAGTCCTGACTGGGTTTGGCATAAGAGTTTAGTTGTATTTAATACACTTCACTGTACATTCAACTTACAGCTATTTGTAATTGCCAGTAGGTATAAAAGCAAACATTTAAAAATATGTGCAGATGATTCATTGTAACCATCATGTTAACTATGACAGTAGAATTACCAACAAACTTCCATGCAGTTGCTGCAGTGTATGTAGAAATAAACCATTTGACACTTGGCATTAGCTATGAAGAAAGAGTATAGTGGAACTGACCCTTTGCCGTATGCAGCGGTAAATGTTAAAATTGTAGTGCAGCTGTGGGAAAAACAAATGAAACTATTAGATGAAGCAAGTCAGGAGAAAAAAAAATGTTGCAGAGAAAGAGCCTCTGTATGGAATTTTGGATGAAGAAACTAAATTGAAGAAAAAAAAAAGACAATCTCATCAGGGATGCATTATGCGGAATTGAAAAATGACACATGGATTTATATCCATTTTCTTATAATGGAAGCTGGGATGAATGCAGAGTGCATATCATTTACCAACTCAATATCCCCCCACCCACCCCACTACCAGCCCCCCAGCTCATCTCGTAATGTGTGCTCAAGAATTTCTGAGTTATTTATTTTCTTTCTTCATCTCGAGGGGAATCCGGGCATTGGAGCATTGAAGAGCAAGGCACTCAGTATCATTCAGTATTGATCTACTTTTTTTTTTCACTTTTGCAAGTCATTTTCTATGCAGCAAGAAATAGGAAAAACAAAGCAGTACATCAAAATAGAACAGAATCCCAATAACCAATGACGCTCTATACTACTAGCATTGGAAACAGGATGCAGTTGTTCCATACTTGTGTCGATAAACTGACTTGCATTGAAGGAAAGAGTTTCATGAATTATGGAACCTTCTCTTTATTTCTTTTTTTTTTTTTGGGGGGGGGGGGAGGATGAATGCTTGGCTTGCACCGAAATGAGCAAGACTGCCATAAAAAGTCTTTGATAGAACTAGAGTGATAAATGGTGGATGAGACCTGTTTATCTTCCTACCAGGCACTACGGAATACATCGAATGGCTAGAGAGCCTATTTCGATGCATAATTCATCGCCATGTCAGGTACCTCAGAGCCATGTGGGCTTATTGTCACAGTGGAGGGATATCCATCAATTGCCATCTTTCGATTACCAAATTATCTTATCTTCTTTTTTTGTGAATAATTGCTGATGAATTTGTTAGTCTTTTTTTCCCCCGTTCTATCTTTTTTGCAGCTGAATAATATATATTCAGTGAGAATGGCAAAACACAGACCTGAAACAATGACAAATTTATCTAAAAATAATATAAAACTAACTAATATAAAAGGAATATATAAATAATTTTATGGTATAATTTTCCTGTTTTGTAATATATTATTTGTACGGTATACAAGTATTATCTTTTTCTTTTTTTTTTCTTTTTTACTGCAATTCAATGTCTTGTCGTGTATGTTTGTTCTATATCCTATCTCATGCAGTTCAAATTTTGCCACTTGAAACCTAATCAAGCAAACACAAAAACTGGCTGGAATGATAAACTGAACTGACAACAATCTTATTTTGTATGGCCTGTTGGTCTCAACCCATATGTTCAATTGTAGTTCTATACCTAGAAAGTGTTATCACATAATACATTCACTCTTCTAAACTTTTACTCAGAATGTTGAGATAATCCAGTATGGCTGCCAAACACTTTGCATTATAAATGAGAAGTTTGGCATACTGCTGTATGGAGGAAATATTTAGCATTGTCTTTATTTTTGAGAATTTCTGCATGTTACTGATGTTATATGAATAAGCAAAATAAACAATTCATTTAGAAGTTGCCTTCTGCAACACAATGTGCCATTTATGCCATCACCAAAGTTGGATAATGCTCACTTTCTTTTTCTTGAAAAGGGAGGACAGATGTTCTCCATTCTGTGATTCATTGATCTCGAATTCAACTAGTCACATTAAACTTTCCAGTTTTAATTCACAAGGATATCATTCTGGCAGTGTACAGTAAAAAGCAATTAACTTGTAAGATGTAACTCTATCAATAAGATCAAAATCAAATGAGGTGCTAATACCAGAAACAATCACAGCAAGAAACTTTTTGCGAAATGCCACTCTCATTCAATATATTGTGTGGACAAACACTTTCACATATGTGCATAAAGATTATAAATTGCAAATCTTGGCGCCTCATGAAATTCACAAAAATTTAATGCACACAAGAATTTCTGGATTTACAGTATTCATGAAATTATCCTCTTTTAATGGTTTAAAAGAGAAGCATTTCATGTACCAAAAAAATCCATTTATATGTGAGATGAGCTAAATTGTACAGATATTAGAGACTAAGACCCCGTTTACAGTGCGAGGCTCGGCCGCGGCTCGGCCGCGGCCGAGTCCAGCCTCGCTTCAGTGTAAACGCGCAAAAGGCCAAATGCGAGGCCAAAATTGGCCTCGCATTTGGCCTCGCTCTGGAGGTGGTCTCGGCCGCGGCCGAGCCGCGGCTGAGCCTGGCCTTTTCTCAGTGTAAACGCAAACTGGGCCAAATGCGCGGCCAATTGCGCGGCCAATTTTAGTCTGGCCTCCAAACCCTCTGCCTGTATCTTTCGCTATTGAGGATATTAACCCTCTCAATGTCGAAAACAAGTATAGTTTAAGGTGGTTTTGTCCTGCAAAGGATTCTTTCCTTCGGCAAAGGCCTTTGCCCGAACGGCGACTTCGTCGCCACGGAATTCATTTGGCAAAGGGTCTGAAAACCAGACAATACCAAATTGCATTTGTTTACAAGCAGAGCGCCACTACGACAAAATATTGAAAGGTTTGAATCAAAAGCGCGGCCGAGCCCAGCAGTGTAAACGGACAAAATTGCGAGGCTCGGCCGCGCAATTGAGGCCGGGCTCGGCCGCGGCCGAGCCGCGGCCGAGCCCGGCCCCGCACTGTAAACGGGGTCAAATATCCTGAATGTGCCCTCTTCACTATGTAGCCGTGCCATACCAAGATCGTGCCTGTGAGTTCCTTCAGCCCAAAATATGGCCACAATCTAGGTTTACAATAGACAAACTCCTCATCATTATGGCTATGCATTGTAGTACAACAGTCTCATTCATGGTCGTGGCTGTTGTGTTACTGCAGATATACAGGGAAAATCCTTCCTTTCAGCATGTTGCTTTGAAGTAGATCAGGGAAAATTTGTAGAAAAAATCAGATACACACAGTGAAAGTTATGAACTGATAAAGTTTAGAGAGTACAGACAAATTGGCAACTCTGAGAGACTGTAGATTTGGAGCAGCTCTCCTTTTGTTTAGTACACAGAATTTCACTGATTTTTGTTTTTCTCAAGTATTTTAATGCAAACAGAATTCATCCACTGAAGAAGACAATATGCAATGACTTTATTATACATCAAAAAGAGATCTGAAGGCACTTTTTCTTGTGAGAAAAATGAAAATTTGAGACTTTTTTTGTGTAAAGATGGAATGGAGAGCTATTCAACATACATTTTATATTGATGTCATGCTGAATTGCCAGTTTGTCTTGATAGTTCATAACTTTTTTTTATGCCTTTAATTTCTTTACCCAAATTTTCAGTGATCACTTTTTTTTTCTGATTTTCCTCTTTTCATGCAAAGCAACATAATATCAGGATGAAATTCCCCCTTAATGGGATGATGTGATCCCTGTAATGTGACATTTTATTTCAGGACATGTGTTATGGTCAGTAGAGAAAGCGCCATAGCTTTACCTGTGTGCCAGTTGACAAACAAAACACTGTAAGGGTTATACCAGAAGTACAGACGTCTGTGGCAAATGTACGGGACTGGACTGCCCCCAGGGCTTGCGATTGATACGGACAGGTACCATATTGCCGTTTGCATTTCGCATTCTCCTTTTCCATGCGGGGGATTCGTGCTGTCACAAATTCTTTTCCCACAAGCCCCAACAAACGCCCCGGTGATAGACAGTCTGGATCACGACTGAGCCCGGAGGCAATTTTCAGCAAGTCAAATGTTTGTGAGCATAATGTAGGCTTCACATCTGGGAGCTCGTCTCAGTATCTTTTCCTTTTTTCCTTTTGCTTCTTCTTTTCTTTTTCTTTTTTCCTTTTTTTTTATCCAGAGACAGTTGTTGGATGTAGTTTCTGCTTCTTCATGCTGGCTGGGTTCTGACAAATAAGCCATAAAAGCACATCAACCTCACAAATCATTTGTATTAACCCTTTTCAAATGTAATAGCAGCTTTGATTGAAGGAATGCTTCACCCAAACATGGATTCTTTGGGATACATTAATTCAGCACTGCCATGTTTTCCAGTCATGTGATGTTAACATGCTATTTTCTGTAGATGTGTACAAAATGAAGCACAAAGTGACAAGCAAACCAAATCTTTTAGAATTGGAAGTTTTCTTTAATTGCTGAGGATTTTTATCGACTGATGGCATGCATACTGTAGGTACTGGTTATGAAAACAAACATTCTCAGCAGTACTGTACACTTTGTATGTACAAACCAGTTACTGTTGAATCATTTTCAAATTACAACCACATGGATATCATAATGGTCATTTTACATACATTTCAAGTTGATAATGTAATCCTTTAAATGAGAAATGCTATTCTGGCTAGTACACAGTATTTAGGAATGCACTCTTGCCAGTTTTGTATTTAAATTCATTGAATTGTGTATGATACCCAGTTCAGGATTAACAGAACAAAAAAGAAATTCCAACAAACAAAATGAGACCATGTGCACTTGCCAGTTGTTCATGGGAAAATATGTGCCAGATGAGTCAGAATTCGAAATGGACTAGTGTGAGATAAATACTGAAATAATTACATTGCTTGTCCTAAATCATGTTAACCCTGCAATGTTTATGAGTTGAACTGACATGGGACAATGTTTCACAACAATGTTTGACTCTCACAAGCATTAAAGACTCCCAGATGCTGGTTTGTAATGACCGAGACTAAAATATAGATGTCCTGGACGACATTTGTGGCCGCTCACCCAGACTCCTGCTGATAAATTTACAGTATGTCCTGTCATGAAGCGGTGACATTAATGTCGAGGTTTATGACCCATGTAGAGTCGTATAATCTGACTCATGATGACTTTAACCCTTGCTGTGCCATATCTGCTGACTTGCGTGCATCATGTTGGAGTGCTTTCTTTGCCGATTGGATCATGCAGTGTCTATCTGGAAATTAATCGTCAGTGATGATTGAGAGATTACATAATCCACATAATCCCTGTTGTGTCGCCATGGCCTTTTTGCGTTCTAATACTCATTCTCCTACAACTGAGTGGGCTGTCTAGCTTTACAACTACAATGCGTCTGTTGAGAATGAGAAGGGCGTTAAGTCGTCTTGAACACTATGGGTTTAGTGGCAACTTAGTGCTGTTCTCAACCAACAAATGTAAAGTTTGAATGGATTGCTGACTGTTGGTTCAAAGCTAGTTAAGTAATCAGCTAACACTTTGTGTTTTGGCACAAAAAAAAAATATGGTGAATTAGATAAAGATGCAAAGGCAAAGGCAACTTTACTAAAATGATTTGCCTGAAATATTATAAGATGAAATTTTAGGGATTAGGTAATCACTATTCACTGACAATTAGTTTCCGGACATAATCTGTGCGTTGACACATAAAGGGTGAAAATGGAAAAAGATGCAGAGGTTTGAGAGAAGGCAAAACTTCAAAATTAAGTAGTTTTTGCCTGAAATATCATAAAATTAGATACTAGGTATTACTTAGGTATTAAATCTATTCATTGACAATTAGTTGCCAGACATCTGTGCTTCAGCACATAAGGGTTAAATTGACAATAAAAGATGCAGAGGTTTGAGCAATGGCAACTTTAAAAAAAAAAACGTAATTTGCTTGACATATCATATGATCAGATTTTAGGGATTATACCATCTCTAATCATTTACAATTTTCCAGACATCTTTGCTGATTGGCAAAGAAAAGCACTCAAGCATACATAGCAATTGGCCAATGAAACACATTCAGGGTCAAATAGTTTCAAATTCAGCCACTTAAACTAAGCTCTGCCTATAGATTTCAAAGTGCATAGCAGTAGTAGTGAGCCTATGACTTGTTGTACAGCAGTATTTTGCTACTGGTAGTCACTGCACTTTATAACTGGCAGGTGCATTGATGACAATAATGTTGGATAACATTACTTGGTACTTCATGTCGAAAGTATAATGTGTGTTTCCTGACTAGTCATGTGGCAAAGTTTTGTCAGGCTGCAATTGAACAGGTTTGTGGCTATCCTCAGACTTTCTTGCTGCTGTGGTTACCTGCAGTAAGACTCATGGCTTATTGTTACATCTGTGAGGCAATTAAAACTGTTTTTTATGCATCTGAATACAGTAGCTTAAAGGATCTCTGTCTGTTCGTGCATCCAAGGTGGTGCCGCGATAATGGGAAAACATTTTTGGTTTCTTTTCCTTGGAGTAGGGCTTGTATTTGTCACATGAAGTGTATGATGTGTGTTTTGAATTTTTTGCAAATATTCCACTTGTTGAAGAGTTGGCAAAGCTATCTAAAATGTATGATAATGCCATTTTCAGCATTAACTAAAGCTTAGGAGGATGTTGAATGGTTAAAAAAAAATGTATGATGAGGAGAATGGAAATGAATTGGTAAGCATTGTCTTTGTGTAGAGGGGTTAAAAGTTTATCTTCAAGGTCAAAGTTAAAGAACAATAGTTGATTAATTCATTATGTTATGAATTCAGTATTATTGCTAAAGTAGGCTGTATGACTTGCTAGGAAGGAATGAAGTTATGACAGTTAATTCCATGGAATAATGGTAGTGTAAGGATCAAGGTCAAAGATTATAGAATTACTTTGGTTTAAAAGTCATTCTACAGTCATAACTTCAGCTAGGAGTGTTCAGTGGTAATATCATTTTGTCAGGATAGAAATAAGTGAACTATTAATTGCCTAACATGACAAAGGTGAAGGCTATAACAAGGGTCATCAAAAGTTACTGTTAGCTAAAGTGTCATTATCTTGCCATGAGTTCTAATAGGTATTTTGTATAAGTCCAATAACAATGCCATTTGGTGTATTAAGGGATTGAAATAAATTGGAAAATATATGTCTTTTTTGTAGAGATTGTAAAAGTTGTGATCTGTGCTAATGGTCAATATAATGGGGGGCCTTGCATGTGTTATTTTTGATTTTCAGTTCAAGTTGATGTAAAAGTTTAATTTTTGGTACCATTGTAAAGGTAATTGTCTATAGATCAATTTTGGTTCGAGTGTCAAGCACACAAGTAAGAAATACTCAAAATGGCCGCCAAAATCCAAGATGGCCGCCAAAATCCAAGATGGCCACCAACTTCTAGACTTTTGTCAAAAAATTGGATAAAACTCTCCATTTGAAGTGATTTAAGTGCTGAACCTGATATTTTCGAGGGTAATGAGATTATTGGACACATTTAGAAATAAAAACAATTCGTCGGGTGCCCGTGCATAGGCCGCTAACGCAATACAAATTGTATTGCGTTAGCGGCCAATGCACGGGCACGCGACGAATTAATGCTTTTTGCTTAATTTGCATAAATTCCATTTTTTAAGCTTTTTTCCTTAAAAAATACAATTATTTAGAGACAAAATGTATATAAAAAATGAAATAATCACTTTCAAAGCAATGTATCAATACATTGCTTTGAAAGTGATTGCTATACAGAATCAGAGCGTATGTGAGTTTTGTCCTGGCAGCTCATATTACAGGATATATCAGTAGTTGTTGAATTCATGTTCATGGAATACAGCAGTGAACACAGAAATGTACACATGCACATTACATGATCAGGAGTTGATATTTTCACATGTTGTTAGATTTGCGAATAGTACCCAGATCGCAGAATTCCCACAAATAACCCCAGGAAAACAGGTACGGTATGAAGTCTCATTAATAAAGATTGTCTTTGATGCGTTTGAGGTGACAAAAAATGATGTCAAGTATCAAAACTAAATGCAATCGTAGAATTTGCTTTGTGTTTGCTCTGTGTTGTGGGCTGCTCAGGTACAGCCCTGGCGCGATTTAGACAGCGACTGGGCTGTGTATAGTTAGTGTACAGTGTATTTACATAATATGCACAGCCCTGTACAGTGTATCTACATAATATGTGTATGCACAGGCCTGTCACATCATTATCACAGCAAGTCATGACTGGTACTCTTAGTGGTCTCAGTCTGGTGGCCCCTGGCTGGGTCCCCTGCCTTGGGCCAGCACTTAGGCTCCTGGCCTCGGCCCGGCCTTGGGCCCCGTGAGCCCCTGGGCCCCTGGGCCACCGGGCCCCCGGGCCCCCGGGCCTGGGCCCCTGGTTCTGGGCTAAGGCCCGTGGCCTTGGGTCCGGCCTTAGGCCCCGCCTTTGGCCCGGCTGTACTTTGTACATGGTCTATGTGAAATCAAGCTTGTCTGTAACTGTATAATTACAAATACTTGTAATTACAAATAATCACAAATGATCAACAGGTCCATACTATGAATATATGAATATATAAATATATGAATATATGATTATATGAATATATGAATATATATGTGAATATATATATTATTATATATGATTACATAAATGTGATCAGGCATTCTGTTACGGTGTCAGATCTGCAGTCATTCATATATATAGCAATTTTTATGCATGTATAAATGGCATACATTCATGTGTACAGTATGCTACACTACCGCTATGAGGTAACTTAATGCTCTACCAGGAAAACCGTTCCTTACTGGTAAAATATTGTCTTACCGATCTGCTTTCATTCAAGCATTACCGTTTGAAAACCGTTGCAAAGCTGACATGACTACTGGGAAAATACTCACGCAAAGAGAGGGCTTACCATGGCACAACTTTTTCCATACCGTACCATTGTTACCTTACCTTTACCGATAGCGTGCGAGTACTGCAGAGCGCGCGCGCCCGCAAATCTGTACTTCTTCCAAAGATAGTAGATAACAAGATACGAAGGCGCGCGATAAAAATGGACACATTATGGCTACCCTACATGACGATACAAAAGAGAGCCAAGTACAAACTCAGTACACCTATCATTCATTTCCAAAGGTAGTGGTATCTTTATTATCTTAAAAAGATTTAAAAATTATAGTCGTAGCTTTTTTTGGATTAAGGGGATTATTTTTGAAGAACGAGATTTTAGAGTAATAAGGATTATTTCGTGGAGGTAAAAATTTGGCAACAACATGATCTCACAAACGCTTGATAAACAACAACAACATCTTCAAAGACAGCGCGTCTTAGGCAAAAGACTCACATCACCTGAGACGCGCTGTCCCTGAAGCCGCTGCTGCTGTTTATCAAGCGTCAAGGCAACGCGTCTATATCAAGGAGTGTCAAGAAAGACATAAATGAAGGGCCATATTTGTATGGCAAATTACACTGTATAGTGAAAAGCAGAGGCATTGCATTTGGCTGTGTGCAGAGGTTAAAGTGCTTTAGTATATAATATATTCTCAAAATGTCCTTCTCTGATCACTTAATATCGTCTGCTGCCCTTCTCTCTGTTTTGTTCTATCCCTTGTCTTTCTCTGTCTTCCCTTAATGCCTTTCATTTGATGTCTTTGATAGGTATTATCTGCCCCCCTTCTGCTTCTTTTGTCTCTATACCTGAATAGCCCTTAGCATCTTGCTGATATCACCGTAATACCAGCTCAATAATCTCTTTGGCTGTTCATTTGTGCTTTTGTTTTGAGAAACGTTAATCACTTCTGTGAGCCAGTATAATTTCAACCTCTACTTTTCTTCTCTCAATCTCACTTTTGATTTTCTTCACGGAAGGCTGACACATCCAGATTTATGCGGGTCATGAAGGTTTAAGGATGAAGTGAATAGCATGGTGACATCACGCCATCCTGCCATCAGTAATGTGTTGCTATTCTCACCCGTTGCCCGCCACTCCCAGCTCATCAATATAGCTGGACGTGTTTGTTATTGTCTTGCCTCTAGAGCTGCAAGCCAAATAGGAACATGTATCATCCGCGGTCCCATGACATGTGCTCCGGACAATTGCTCCCACAAAATATTTGTACACTCAGCTTAACATAAATTCTACCCGCAAACATAACCCTAACCCTAATCCTAATCCTTGCATCAAACTAAAACTAAACCCCTATCACAACCCTAGCCCTTACCCTAAAAGTCCTTGGAGAAAATTAATTGGAGCAATGTTCGCAGGAGCAAAATGTCGTGTCACCATCATCTGCAACAGAGGTCCTAACCTTTGACCTACAGTACCAAGCTGTGACAATCTAAAGGAGTTTTTTTCACATCTGTTAAACTTACAAATTATAGAAATGGACATAATATGAATACAGTGTGACCGCCGTGATTGGCAACACAATAATTATGTTTATGATATCGTTAAGTATTTTTTTTTCAAAATCATGAACTGATATTGGCAAACTTAGATAGAGCCATCTTTCTATTAGCTCCCATTCATACTGGAAAAGCGGATATTTTTGCGTAAGTAATTTTTTTGTGCTCCCCCGGATAAGATGAGTTTTGCATGTTTCTACATGTAATGCCGCGGAATCAAGACAATAACTAACTGGAAAATGTAGCAAGCAGAAATATTTGCGTGCTTTTATTTTGCTCTAGTTTCTGGTTGCCCAAAATGCAAAAAAGAAAAAAAAAAAGTCCACAAAAATTTCTACTTTTGCAGTGTTATTTAGGAGATGAAAGCTATGGGTATTGATGGCAAAGGGATGAGGTATTTGATGAAGAGAAGATAGAGATAGCATTCTTTTAAAAACAAATATCAGGTAAGTTATTTCTTTTGACAAATCACCTCAATTTGCAATTTTCTTGGTCTAGTGCTTTTTCAATCTGAGTAAAATTAGATTTCTTAGAACTGTATCTTTAATCTTGGTGAATGATGTTACAAAGAGCTTTTATTTATTTTTTCTCTCTCTGACAATTATTATAGTAACTAATACAGACCAATATATATGAAAACCCTACATGCATCTTCATAAATGTGAATTTGACTGCGACTTATCCGTCTTGTGGAAAAGTCATTTTGTGGAAATCCCAATAGATGTGTTTCCTAGCAAATCGGGCTCATCGGCTTTGCTGTAAAGATAAAATTACATCTGCGGTTCCCATTTGCATGTCCATGGAGTACTATTACAGATGGCTAAAGTTTGATTTGTATTCAAAGAAATGCAAGTTTACTGCCAGTGCATCTGTACTATTACAGACAATGTTTCTTGTGATACATACTGTCTGTGGCAAGTGGACCATGTGTGGAGATCGTTTATCCTCTACTGACTTGCTTCTTGGGAAGTTAAGAGACATTGACAAATTGCAGGCAGTCAACTCCTCCTGATTCGTTGGGTTTTGAGATTACTTCATCGGACATGTGACAAATGTATTGATTACAGAGACGCAACTGTCCTCTTGTTCACGTTGTCGCTTTCTGAAATGTTCGGCTCATTGCCGTGGGATGCAAAGTAATGGGGAGTTTTGCAAATGGTCCAGAGCGTTGATTGTTGCAAGCAATGCCCATTTTCAATACTTTTTTTACCAACAGAAAGACACCATCTCTTGGGCCAAGGTCTAATGGATATTATTTTGAGGTGGGGGCTTTGCTGAGATCCTGCCTGTATCACTTACAGAATATCTGATGGCAGTACCCTTAGTATCAAGACTCACTATACAAATCAAAATCATGCTGATTTTCCGTAGAATGTGTGAAGAAATGGTACGAGATGAAAATCATTTTTTTAGAGTGGTGATTGAAGCTTAGCAAAGGAAATTGGATCGGTTACATGATTAAAGTTTGAAAATTGTATCATTGCACGAATTAGTAATAAATAAGTAATGAATACAGAATGTGAAAAAAAAAATGGATGACTGAATGATTATGTGCTCATAAAGTATAAAAGAGTAAAGGTTTTTTATCTTTAAAAATGTTCACTGGTTTTCATAAGCTTGTAACATTGCAAAACAATATTCTGACATGAAACCAAATGATGTCACAGAAAACACACAAAAACAAAGAACCTGATGTAATGGTAACAAGGCATTAATACTGGTAGCTTGCAAATAAACACATTGTGAATAGCGCTTTGTATCCAGTGGAAAAGGCACTCTAAAAATGTCTACTATTATTATGAATAGTTCATCCCTTTCTGTAACAAGGATTGTCAAACGTGTACAAATTTCACACACAAACCTGTGGACAGGTACGTAAATGTATAATGCAGAGGGTTAGATCACATTATCAACAGGGGGCCATTTTCTGTTGTGAATATTTTCCTTTAGCTTTTGTTTGGCAATAACAAATTCAATCTGTCTAACCCTACCAATAAATGCTACAAGGACCAGATCAAGATTGATAGGTAAAGAAATATTATGCATGGGCAGGCAAAAATAAGGGAAGAATACAGTTAATGGGTATCTGACTGTGATGAAAAGCTTGATACTTCTTCCCTTTCCTGATGATACAGACTTGACATTGTTTAGGCTATTCCCATGCTGAAAGTGCATTAAATGGACTTGAATTTTTTGCATTTTAGTCACACCAAGTTCTAGATGACATCCAACCTCAAAGTTTTTCAGGGATTGAACGTCAGCTACACAGTGTACGTATGAAACAAACTGTACATATTTGAGCTGGAGTTTGCACCATTTCACCTCCTCCAGTTGATAGCTTGTCGATTCAAACTTTCCATTTGAAATGGGCTTGAGGTAACTGTTGCATTTGACATTTCTATAACCTTTTGCCCAGTGTCCAGCAAGTATGTAACCTCCATGCACTTTACAGTGATGTCCAGGGTAGCTGTTTGCCGGAGATAAACCCAAACGGACATATCTTTTGATAGCAGCAAAATGGAATAAATGAATGCCCAGGGTGTGTGCTGGGAGCGCCCCACCAACTGATGGATTGAAGTAAATTTGCATGAAAATTGCCTCGTAAAGGGGAGGTGAGGAAAAGAAGGGGGTGGGAGGGGGTGGGGACTGGTAACTGAAGAAACCCATTTGCTTTGGGGTTCATCAAATGGTGATATTCAAACAGGAAGTGCCCTCTACATGGTGGGCAGAGATAATGCCTTCTAGGATGTGTCCTAATGATCGGGGGAGATTTGAATTGACAGCATAGCCTCTCATCCCATCAAGCTAGGGCCTTCAGATGGGTTTCAGACTTTAAAAAAGATCTTGTTCATAAAAGTTGTAACCTGTTCAGATGCGGCGGTGTGTCTCCTTGACACTAGACCATTTCTGTAATGTATGACAATATTATGCATGCTGAATTCACAAAGATTGCCCTACCCTATGTTCAGACGATCCCCCGCTTTGCGGGGGCAGTTTAGAGAGTTTTATGGTCGACTGTCCACACGTGCATTGAAATCCCCCGCTGAAAGGGGGACAAAATCACGGCTGGTGGTTTCAGTTGAGTGTTATAGGTCACCTTACGTGGCGTTGTAGGGCGCGCGATTGCAAATTTATACGATAGCAACGTGTACAGCGCCTGATTGCCTACTTCGCCACAACATGTCAAGCATGCGCACTTCTGAGGAAAACAGCTGCGCAAGAGATCAAGGTCAGTCCCCCAGCAGAATTTTGTTGCCGGACTCCACAAGATTGCCGGGGGAGTGGGGAATGTCCCACCGAGCGTTCACACGATGGGATTGCCGGGGAAAGTCCTGGCAAACGAGACATTCCCCGTGAAGCGGGGATCATCTGAACGCAGTGTCAGCAATCACAAAGCTTGTCCAAGGAATGCCCTACCTATGTGTACATGAAGCAGTGAGTGATGAATGCTAAGGAATTCTTAAGATTGAATGCTAAGAAACTTATTTGGAGGGAGCAGGGGAATAAAATGGTTCAATACGTAATAAGAGAAACAGCCATGAATGCTAAAATATCACAGAAACTGTCAATTGCCATGTGCAAATATGCATTCCATACAACATGTGTCACAAATGTTTAAATATGGTCTGTGAATGGAACACACCCTAAAAATACTTGCCTGTATCATGATACTTACATAGATATGTTACGCACCACCTATCCAGTGTTAGAATGGAATGCAAACTCAAGCCACAATCTCCACCTCTGCAATCATTTTTTAGAAAACAAACTATTCTGATTACAAACACACCCAGAAGTGAGGAGAATTTAAAACAAAAATTACCTTCGGACTGTGACTGGCCAAACATGATTGGAGAAATGTGTTAAGTGAAAAACAATTTCTCGGTTAAATTTGCTATGGTGTATCAAACTTAAATACTTGGTAAATCATTAAAAAAAATGTAACAAACAAAATCTTTTGCCAGTGTGAAATGGGTCCAAGTTGGAGGATGATTGTTCTGTTTACAATATTCTGGCATGTAAAATAATAAAGGGGGAGGAAATGGGAGTCGAAGAAACCCCCTTAAGGTGGTTTAATCTCTTCCCTGGTTTGGTGAGCCTGTCAGATTTGATATGGTCTCTTACAGACTCGCTTGCAGGGTTCTTCTTTTTCTAGAGTACAATACAATGACACACCCTCCATTTTCTATTAGTTTATGCTGCTATGTCTATGACTAGGAGACTGTTCTAACCAGGTTTGCAAAGTAGATCTAAGTTTTGCTCTTAGATCAGTGTAGAAAGAGTGTCTGCTATTAAATTAGCGAGACATATGGTACTTTGGAAACTTTGATACAGTTGAAAATTGATATTGTTCCAAAATTGCCCCATATGCCCTTCATTATTTTGTGTAAAACTAACCAGGTAAGAATTTATGGTAAAGTACACTTTCAAATACAGACCAGGAACTGAGGATTGCATTCAGTGCAGTTTTTTTTTTTAATCTTTGATTTCAGCCAGTAGTTCATCGTCCAATCCAGGATCTAGGCAAAGATAGAAAGTGTATGTTAAATGCTGTTAAATTTTATCTTGGGTATGCTAAGGTACAACACTGAAAATAAAGTCAAATCAATCCAAAGAAAATTGATGCATAGGTCTTCATTGTAACTGAATCCATGTGTACTATATAATATCACACATGTCTTCATGTACACTTTAATATTACACATGTCTTTATTCCTATATCATACAGATTTCATTCTGTCATTGTCATCACAAGGCTACACATAAAAAAAAAATTATTCTGCCCGGTTACGAAACCAGAACTAAAAACAAACACAACAAACAAACCCATAAACCAAACTGACCTTTGCCGGTGCCCACGTGTTGATTGTTGTTATCTATAGGGATGTCTCTTGCGCAAACCACACAAACAGATGAAGAAGAGAATACAATATGCAGCATAATCTGAAGAAAATGGAGAGCCAGAAGGATAGAAAACAAATCAAGGAATGCTTTGTCAAAGATCTCTTTCAGGAGCATTCTCTTTTAGCCATCAGTGAAATGACATCTCTCTACCTTAGCGGTGGGACCCCTCATCAACTCGTCGCACTGGATACAAAAGGCGGCGTGAAATTGAAGATCTCCGCCTGCGGGTGACACGGAAGAAATCAGACGCAAATGGCTGCACGACTGTTTTCGGACTGTCACGATGTGCAAAATGTTTTCCTTCATCATACACCCACGTGTAATAAATGTGTTTACGAGTTTCTAACCTTATATTAAAGCCATAACACAAAAAAAGATATTTCTGTGTCTACATTGTAGTATTCACACAGAAATATATACACATACATAGGCCTAGTTTCCAGAAATATGACATCTGCACAATCAACCATCTTGACCACACATACCAGACAGTTTCTCTTTAGATGCATATATCTGATTGACCAAAATTTAAAATGGACACTTCCAAGGCCCAATCATGCAGCTAAAGAAAGAACATTTTTTTTCCTTCTCTGTGACTCTCAACCGGTACCTAGACAAGAACCAGGAATGTTGTTATTGATTTTTTTTTTCAATCATTCATGATACCATTTGTGACCCGCTACAACAAAAGGATCCGAAAGTTGGAGGAAGACAATTTTCTGAGAATGGCGTGACATTATTCGCTTACTATTCTACTTTAATTTCATATATAGCACAACTCACAAAAGTACTTGGTTGCAGAGATATCGATGATTTTATTAGCGCATGTCAAGTGGTTGAGGAAATCAGAGTTTCGAGAAAACGGCTTCAAAGTTTTCCTTCTGATGCTATCATGATCAAGGGGAGGCGAGATAGTTCTCACCGCTTGACAATAGAAGGCATGCTCCTAGCACCTCCGCGATGTTCATTCAAGCTTAGCGCCAGCGGTCTACGCACGACCAATCAGAAATCAGGATGCCACGCACTGACCAATAAGATCACTCCCTCGTTGCTAGAGGCGGAGTCTAGCTGCGGCGCTAAATCTAAATCTTCGGACACGTTTCTCTTACGTTGAAAGTCGGGAAATCATGACCCAGAAAAACGCCGATTTCTTGCTTTTCCTTTGATCCTTTAGCTTCGAAATTTCGGCAGATGATAGACAAGACATTAGCCTACTAAATTATGCCAAAAAGAAAAATCTGATTGTTTTGACCAATTTTGATGATGCGACTTCAAACTCGATTTTCTCGGCTCAGCCGTCAGCGACTTTAGGATCCTTTTGTTGTAGCGGGTCACATTTTTCTTTGTCTACAGTGTAGAATCATTGTGTACTCTTCTTTTAGGATCATGACAAAAACTGAGACTGATTCTTTTCTTAATCATTATTTACATTACTATTATTAATTCAACTAGATAAATAGCATAAAGATATCATTAGCATTACAAACATTAAACAAAAACTAGCATGAACATTACAAAAGGATTGGTTGTACTTGTAACGAAAATGATAGAGGTAAAGATGGTGACAACATGTGGGTCAGGGCACACAAAAGTAAAAACATTGTACTATTGCCCATAGACATTATTTTTTCAGGATTAGACTATATCAGACTGCACTTATAAGTTAATTCTTTTTGACTCTACAGGCATATTCTGGTTCATTCTCCCAACAAATACTCTTGTTTCTTCTTCCACTTAGAGTCATGTATATATTCCATAGTATACAAATAGTGAATGGTCACGAGTGTACATGTAATGGTATGAGATTTCGCACAAGGTGAAAGATAGAGGTGCTCTATTCAACGAGGTGAAGCCGAGTTGAATAGTGCGCCTCATCTTTCACCGAGTGCGAAATCTCGTTCCATTGCCCAAGTAAAGACCATACACTATTTGTTTTATACAACACCTCGAACGTCAACGAATTTGGTACTCACAGATTCTTGAATTTAGCACAGAAATGGCAACCATTTTCCGTGAAAGACGAATGAGTAGCCTCACAGTCGCAGTCACTGTGTATGTACATGTTAACGTGTACGTACGTATGCGAAACGAAGTTGTTTACAAAAAATAGTGACAAAAGTACGCGTTTGTAAGCGCGCTTGTAGTTGTTGAGTGCGCGCGGCACATGTTTGTTTATTGTGACATCAGAGCGCGTGCAATAGAACATTTTGATCGAACCAAAATTGCACGCTGAGACAGCCAGAGCATGTAATAGAACCTTTCACTAAATGTCACGTGATGGGCAATCGACCAATCAGATAGCTACATTCTAAATAGGTGTTGTATAATATGGTTTATTCTATCTATCAGAATCATGCTTATCACATCGCCTTTGAGAAGTGACAATTTTCACTCATTTTAGAATGGTGGTACAACAATTCCTGTTACCAATGAATTGGGAATGGAGAATAGAAAAATATTCCTAACAACCAGATAATTTGCACAAGGTTTGCCCCATGCATCGTTAATCATGATAGGTATGAAGGCTGGATTACAAGTGATAAGCTGTAGATTGTAGGAAGTCATGAACAACTCTTTGCTCACTTGTCAGCTAAACAAAAAGAAATAATTTTGTAGGTTTTGAAATTTAGTGAATTAACCTAATAAAATGTCCTGGCAAATTCTGTCTACTTTGTCTACCTTCAGTATCATCCCAACCATGTGAAGGAAAATTGATGTGATGAATGCATTTTCCCATTTTTAGAATTGCTAGGAAGCTTCTGTAGAGCTCAGATGCATGTGATTGTCCATGTTTGATTGCTTTCTGCAGAATGCTCTAGGCTCATGGAATACAAATCCCTAGACCCCTTTCTTCAGCTTCTATTTACTGATTGTAGTAGTTACTGCATTTACTTCTCAGGTTGTATTCCCTGAAGGAATCGTAGAGTGATGCCTTTTTGCGCATTGTTTTTCATCTGGTATGTATACTCTCTGTCTCCTTTGATTGCTACTCCATTTTATGACCCTTGACCCCCTCCTCCACTTCTGTCCCAATAACTGTCTGATTTATGTAAAGCCAGTAAAGTTATCTTAATGGAGCCAAAAGCTTTCAGTCATCTGTCCTGCAGAAAAAGAAAAAGTAAATACATGTCATCTAATACTGCAGAGGGCAGTATGATGCAGCGGAGCTTACTTTAGAGTGTTGTTTTCATTCTGATGAGTTTTGCTTCAACTTTTCATGGCTGAGTTTTTGAAACCAATCAGATCCTCAGAGAGCCCCTTTGAGAATCTCACATTTGCATTTTTTGTTGGTTAGAATGCACGACAGTGTTTTTCCCTTCTTTCTCTTGATTTCATTCCCTCCAGTTTGTTAGATCTTTATGCTAATGCGTCTCTCCCTAGTCCCATGTATGCAATATTCATGTTGTGTGTGAAGGTAGAAAAGCAGAAAACAACCATTACCCCCAACTGCAGTGCAATAGAATGCACAGGTTGCTATTTCAGTCTCCACGTGGCATCATTTCGCCAGGCTGCCTCAATTTTGAGTTTGCACACCTGTGTTTGCTGGAGTGAGCTGTGCGTGTTGAAGCCGAGAAAGAAAACTGCATCTACATCTAGATTGAGAGCAGACTTCAGGACGCTTTGACCATGTCCAAGTTGGATAAACCCAATCGTTTATTGCTGCTGCAGCGATCAAATAAAGGCTTGACTATGCTTTCGCCAAGGATGTTTTCTTTTTTGTTTTATGTGCCACACATGCTGCTTCAGGGACTTTGTGCCCAGTATTGATGGTCTGTTTTGTATGGTTAGGAAAACCATGAATATGTAAAGATGGCCATTTCTCATGATGTCTTTTACCCATGAAGCCCCATCACAAAAACTTGTGATGTAAAAAAAATGTGAAGACAGATTTACATATGAATCTGATATCAAAGTGAGAAACTGCATCATATCCTAATTCTTCAAAAACTTTATTTCATTAAAAAAAAACATTGCAAACAAGTGAACAAATGGATCTGATATTGGCTGAAGCATAGAAATGAAAAACTGCACCATATCCTATTCTTTTATGTTTGTGAAGATGTTGCCATCAAATTTTTACTTTAGCTCTTCTATTTTCCCCAGTAACATCTTTTATGCAAATCAATGTTTAATATTGAGGGAAGTGACCAAGAAATAAGTGTTTTGTGAAGGTTTGTTTAGTAATTAGAATTATTGTAGCTGATTTTACACAGAGTTGACCGAATATTTCAATCTGGATTTTTCAGAAATAGAAAGCAAAATGGTAAAGAGATATGAGACTTTATGACCAGATATTAGCATATTGGATACATAATAAGTTCTTTCTTGAAATAGGTATTACTTCTAGTTTTGTCCTGGTGTGTATTTTAAGAGGAAATCTTACGTTCATGGACAAACCAAATGCTCTCCTCTGCCATAACTCCCACATATAATTTCTCTCTCATTTATATCAAGAAGCTTTTGTTTTATTCATAGTGATAACTACCGGTAATTCTTCTGAGTGCATTTACATAGCTTTCAGATATCCTTGTGTAATTTTGTACCAGTTGAATTTTTAAAAGGTGTAGTGCGGACTTCAAGATTAAAGTATTTGCTGTATCTCGTTGCAATGCAAAGGATTATTGTCTTTCTTGCAGAACAGCCTTGTATCTCAAAGTCTAAATGTTTCACAAGGCTAGTGAGAAAATATGTTGATGGTTTGTCCACTGCTCTAAAAGCACTTATTATCAAGACTTTCAGCATGTTGTATTCATGTGCTCATCAGGTGTATCTGAGTTCTTGAGTGCTTGCGTTTTAGGTATGAAAAGTTTGTTGTTTGCCATTTGCTAGTGCATTTTTATATGATGCTTTTATTAATACAGAAATATTAATTTTCTTTGGTATCATTGTACAATGTAACATTAGTTCCTTTAACAAACATATCAATTGAGACATACATTTCATTTTTCAATATAACAAATAAAGTGACAATAGTACAGCAACCCCCCCCCCCAAATAAAAGTATATTGTATCTAAAATAAGACCCATCCCTCCTAACAATTCTCCCTAGCCACCCTTCCTAACAATAAACAGGCACCTTTAAATTACCCAAGATTATAAAAAACCCTCCATATTCACATCTCTCCTCCCCCTTAATCTAAGTCCAGCCCATTACAAGACAAACAGCTGTTCTTTCTACTCTCCCCTTAGTTCCCTGCCAAAACAAAACAAAACAAAACAAAAGCAAACAAAATTGCATAAATATAACTTATCCATACAAATGCGCACACACACATACATACACAAATTGAATGATTGATGGTACATTTAGATGCAATAAAAAAAAAACGTAGTAAAATGACATCAAATACTGTTTCGTTCTTACTATCAAACATTCACAACTAATTCACAAGTATTAACAGTATTGTGATCCTACTTTAAAGTGTAAAGTTAGTTTTTCTAACTGATCTTGTGCATTTATTGTATTCCTTCTCAAAGAGTAATGTGATGATTCATGATGGCTGCAACAAAAAGTTAGTTTCCTTTCCGCTGCAACTCATAAATGTTTTAAATTGTGCAGCTCACGTCAAATGCTAAAATGGACCAACAGGTGCACTGGTCTCATTCACTGCTTGACTGCATAAAAGAAAATGTATGTTTCATGCCCACACTTTTCTTTTTTTCTACTTGTACACCCTCCCGCCTCCACTTCCCTCGAAGCCGGGTTCCAATGCATCATCTTGGATAATGTTTCAGGCAACGTCAACTGCCCCCGACATAACAGTGATGGGCCCTTTCTCCAATGTGATTATCAAATTTCACGGAAGATTTTTGTCTTCTCCTTTTTTTTTTTGGAAATGCAAAAGAAAGAAAAAACTCGGTCTTGAAATTATTTTTCTTACTCCATCTGAAAGCAGCTGCTGCACTTAGATGAGTAAGAAAGAGAGAAATGAGAGAAGAAAAAAATGCAGAGAGAGAAAAATGTCCTTGGGACGGAAGCCATTTGCAAGCTGATGAAGATGGAATGTATGCTCCCAGTCGGCGGAGTGATCAATTTTGAGCAGGTGCTCTCCGCGGACGTCACAGTCAATGCCAGACAGCCCGACTTGTCTTCCCTTGTCTTCTTGTCTCTGTCAGCCCTATTCACAATGATTTCATCTGCTTTTTTGGCCGTTTTGTCAGACTGCATCCATCGATGTGGAATTTCAGAGCAGCTAGGCATTGAACTAAGGTTGTCCTAGATAGTCAAGTATGCCGACACCATCTCTTTGTTTGATTGTTATATGTGGGGGGGGGGGGGAGGGAGGGGAGCGAGACTAAGTTGTTCTTTCAGGTCAAGGCATGTCCCACAAGAAACAGAAAGATGTCACCTATTACTGAGTACAAACCAGACCAACCAACTCGCAGGTGAAACGGCTTGTGGCTTCTTTTCTTTCTTATGTCAGGATCAAGCAAAAATCATTACAATTAACCCGGTGAGGATGAGTCCCGAGTACTAGTATAATCGGGCAAGTGTCTATGGGAAATGTGTGTTGTAGCAAAATCAAACCGTCCTCAACAGGTTAACAAGTCATGAAATAAAAGTGAAAGTAAGAAATAGATTAATGTTTGCTTCATGAGTGTGCATATGTAGACAGAGAGAGGATATTATTGTGCCCGTGCACATACATTGGAAAAGCTTGATTCGAATCGTGAATCAAATTGCATTTTTTTTTCTCGCTCTTGTTCACACATACACAGGTAAGAGACATCCACGTAAAATGCACTGGTTCTCAGGAGGATAAAGTGCGCATGCCTGGTTCACAGAGTTTGACTTGCTGACTTTGACCCGACATTCCGGAAGTGTCTGAGGGTGTGTTTATGCTCAATTTACGAAGGCAGAATCAGCGTTTTGATATGCTGATTCAAAACGCTGATTCAAAATGCCATTCATGGGAGCACTGTTTATGCTTCTATTTCATTGACAATTAATTGTTGACAAAGTCGGAATGTATGACCTCAGCAGAGACAGGTCAAATTGGGGCGCACGTTTTTTTGAAAGTTCGGGCCTGAGTGTGTGCACTGTTCATGTTCCGTAGCATGTCTAATATAATTTCGATTGCTTTACTAACATGAACTGTAGACAGTGATGGGAAATACAAGTTTCTATTTCATTGACAATTAATCGTTGACAAAGTCGGAATGTATGATAATAGTGAGCTCTTCATGCATTAAGTCATAGTTATGTCTGTCACCATGTACAGTAATGTACCAACAGGGAGCTCGAAGGATCAGCACCTGCAAATTGTGTTGCACAGCACGTAGAGTTATCGAATGGTCGGCTGGCCTGGCACGCTCATTCTCAAGTGAACCGGAAAGGCGATGGAGATGACATCATTTAAACACATTTGTGATGTGAGTTGCGTTTATGCTACCCCGTCAAACGTGATTAGTCAGAAACGCCGATCGTAAACGCACCTTTTTTGTGCATTTTGGATCGGCGTTTTGAATCAGCATTTCTATTGAAATGAGCATGAATGCAACAGCGTTTTGCACTAATCACGTTTCAAAAGCCTGATTTTGGCCCCTAAAATGGAAGCATAAACGCACCCTAACACACGTCATGCATTATGGGACTGATCACACACACAGCACATTATTGTGACTTTTCTGGAAAAGGCATTTACCATTTTGGAAATGACACACTTTTATTGGTGCATACAGCGCAATTTGAATCTTACTCATAATCACAATATCATGTTCACACACATAAAAATATATAGATTTTATGCTGGGATTCAAATTGGAAATAAATGAGACCATTGGTGGCTGTGTGAAGGGGCATATCATTATTCAGGTCTTGAGGTGGATGGTCATCTCAGAAGCTGCATTTTTATTATTCTGTTATGGTTGTTTCTTTGTTTTTGTGGGGAAGGGGGATTAGAATTTGGTTGGATGACCCAGAATTTGCAAAGGGAATCATGCACCAAGAATAATTTGCATAAAAATCATCAAATTATTACTTATGTTGACAAGTAACGGTTAGTTCTGTTCTTGTGGAATATTGCTTTTTATGGTTTCTGGTGTGGTAATATTCATCAGTTCCCCATCTATAAATTTTTTGTGATACCAATAGTATCTCCTGATCTCCTGATTATCTCAGAGTATGAGGAAATTGTGAATCTTTCAGTAGAAATTTTGTCGCTTGACATCCTTAAAACAAACCTCAGTGGACATAAACTTGAGGACCTGTGAAAGTGGCAAACAGTTATTACTCTTTTATTCCAGCTTGCCCTGGTTTTTATTTGAATGACTTGATTGCAGAAGTTGCCGTCAAGTGGAGCGCCCTTCAAATTTTCCATCGATCTGCGGGTTTTATCAGCTCAAATTTCCTGTTGCCTGTCATGTCCCTATACATGCCACAAGGAATCTGAGTGTGTTCCAACCATGCCTTCCCCTCTCTTTACACCAGGCTTTTACGGCATCATCTGGTGTTTTCATGATGACATTTATAGCGATTAGTCGTTACTTGGCTCAATACATACATTATGCAAGTGGCTGAATGCCTCACCAACATCTGCCCATGGAAGTTGCCCATGAAAAAGATTTAGCTGATGTACAACTGGGTAATGGTTACAGAGATGTATTATTAATGCAATGGGTGTACATATACCACATTCATCTCATGAAGTATGCAAGAATGAAGTCATTGGCGATGTGGGTCTAGAATGGCAGCAACATTATCCGCGCTGCCAGTGGAACGAGGGGTCATTATGGAACGATGCCTAGACGAGCACCACAGATGTGCAAGTCATCTTGGAAGATTGAAATGCGGAAGAGGATAATGGTCCCATTCATAGATCACCCAGTATGGATGAGAACATTCCCCCTGGTGAGATGGATGCCTTGTATCCCTTTTGTCTGTGATAAATTGTAAATGCCAGGTACTTCAAATTGAAGGTAGATGCATCTTGAAAATACAGCAGACAGAGCATCAAACAAACAAATAAAAAACATGTGAATCATCATCGCTCAAACCCTGAAGATTCTTCAGGCAGTTAGGCTCAAGTTCTGATGTTGAAAGACTTGTATGGTGCACTTGATTTTTTTTTCAGCCATGTGTTTTTCATGTCCCATACATGACTTCAGATTTGATAAAGCTCCATTCTCCAGAATAAAGGATTTACTTTAAGATTGAAACTCGGAGCAAAATCAGACTTTGCAAAGTTGGGAGATATTTACTATACCATCAACCAAACACTTGAATTCCTCTTTCAATAGTTCTAATTATTGATTTGCTACACCCTACCTGTATTAAATTTCCCATAATTGAAGTTCACTATTAAATTTTAACATTTGAATCATACATGTATCAGGCATCTTGAATTTTCAGGACCATTGCATGAATATCAGTTTTTATACCCCTATGCAATCAGAGCTCTTATACATGTACACTGTATATGTATATTTCAGTAATGAGGACCAATGCAATTTGAAACTGCATGATGGTCACTTTTTGCTTTAATGACATTATGAAGTGGCAAGTCTGAGAGGGTTTATTGGTCAGGAACATCTCTCTATATATCCATATGATCTATCTATAGGTAGAGACATAATTTGTGCATGTATTAAGCCATCCTGATTTCTTATCTATAAAATTCACACTGTTTGATGCTCGCTCTTGTAATTCGAAAAATATGCAGTCTTACTGCATTATTCTGTAACAAACTCTGTATTTCACTACTGTCAGGAACTGAGACTGGGGTCCTGGAGTTGTGCAAATATTCCATCCTGCTGTAAAGATAGTCTAGTTGTTTCACATCAGTAGTAGATAGCATCAAAGGACCTACTGCTGCTTGATAGTGTTTACTTACTTTTGTTGCAAAAGTTGTACAACCAGGTTTAGCCTCTTAAAGTGTTTACAGTTATCACACCTCTGGGTCTTCAAATCATGCATGAATTTCATATCTTCTTTTCAAAATGTCACAGAGGGCATAGAACAGCATTGTGACTGTGTACATTCATAATGTGTTTGTATGAACACATGGGTTTGTGTGTTGTATGTGTTTGTGAATTGAGTATGTGTGTGTGTGTGTGTGTGTGCCTGTATGTGTGTGTGTGCATGTGTGTGTATTAAATGTGACATGCATGAACGAAAGCAAGAACATGCAAACTCTAAGAATCTGTCACGGTGCGAGTGAAATTTCTTTCTTTTTTCTCGCAGCATTTACTGGCATGAACAACTTTTGATTTGGTTCATTTAGGCATTATGGTTGAACCCATGTTATGCTAAGATTTCAGGATTGTAGTGTGCCTGTTTTGTCTTGTTTGTTTGTTTGTATATTTGTATGTTTTTTGGTGTCGGGGGTGAGAGGTTCACAATACACTCTACAGCACTCAAAATTTTGCAAACTTCTGATGGCTAACAGGTGAACTAAAGTTATGCTTTCAGTATTAAAGATTCACAGATAGTGATGAGTAAGGAACCAGCTAGAGGTTTTGGAAATTATAGTATGACCCCTCTGTTTATATCTAGATGAGAATGTATGATAAAATGCACTCACCATTAAGGCCTGTGAACCTCTCAGTGTGGCTAAGATGAATTTTGATAGTATCATTATACTGTAACATCCCCACCATTAGCAGAATGGTCATTATTGATCTTGGTATCATTACTAATATCAGTATCATTGAATGTGTTGTCTAGAATTATTGTATTTCTGTTGCTGTGATTTTGTGCATTCAATATGTCAGCCTTGGTGTCTGTAATCACTGCAGATTTTGTGTATTTGCCCATTTCTGCGCCAGTGTTCACAAGTGGTAGGCCTATGGGTATATAAGAAATGCCTCCACATTCAAGCATGTGGTGTACAAATTTTAGTCTGTATGTATAGATGTAGACATGGTGTGCATCAAAAGGCAAACTTTTGAAAAAAATCTTTTGGCATATTATTCCCCAAATCTGACCTTTCTCCCCCCCCCCCCCACCCGCCCATACCACTTCCATAAGCATCACTTGCCAAGAGACCATCATGCCCCCGTGTGATGCCAACCAGACATAAAATAAATCTGACCGCTGGTTGAATGCCTAACCCTCTGTGTGTTTCATCTTCAAAAATCTACCCTCTTTTCATATGTCGTCAAGGTAAACAATGACCGGTTTGCCTATATGCCCAGTGGACCAGAGTGAAAAAACCTGAATCATTATTTTTACAGCCACATTTCTATCTGATTAATTCTGGCGCAGAGTCAGACCCACATACCAGGCAATAAAATCTTCTTGTCAACTCGGGCACTCAAATCTGTCTCTCAACCCAGAATGTGCCCTTTAACTCTATTCCCCTCTCCTTCTCTTTTTCTGATGCCTGTGATGAAAGGCTTCTTTACTCCTTTTATCCAGTTCAGATCAATAAGAACTTTCAAAACTCATTAACTGATCAAATTTTTAAAAGTGAGCAAAATGGCATTGCCGGCAGGTTTGAGTGTGACCCAGATAGCTGCTCCAAATCACACCTTGTTTCCTTCTTTTCTCATTAAAATTGAGAATGACGGTTTGAAGTACTTGCGTTCCATGACGAAACTTATCTTTGTATCTCAGAGCTGCTGCGGTGCCAGCTCTTGTTTTATTCCTTTGATGTGATATCTGAGATGTGATTATGTCAGGGGGGCATAATGATACTTTAAATCAGGAAAATCGGGACACTCATGTCTGCCAAAAATCTTCTTACCTGCCCAGAATGTAAAGAGAAATGCAATTCATGAAATGTATCATCTTGTGTGTACTGGATCACATGTCAAGATTTCTTTTTTCTTTTCTTTCTTTTTTGCGAGTTCAAGTTGGATCAGAAGCAAGCATTTTTGAGTGCTCTCGAAAGATTTTCCATATTGTTGTACCTTTGAAATGCTCTCTACAGAGGATCTGTACATTTTATCTGGACTGATTGATGAATGTAGTGTATGTAGCATTGGATTTGTTTAACTAAACTGTCAAAAAATTGCATTGTATTACAAAACTTTGTTGAAGGTCACACTACTCTTGCAGCAATGTACACTAACTTAATATGGATGTATTGAATAGCATACTTTGGGGGAGCAAAAGAACTACACTTCCTGTAGATACACTGTATTTCATATCATATATCATATATCATATCATATCATATCATATATCATATCATATCATATCATATCATATCATATCATATCATATCATATCATATCATATCATATCATATCACATCATATCATATCATTTTTCATATATCATATATCATATCATATCATATAATATCATATATCATTTCATTTCATTTCATTTTTTCTTTATTTACCTCATACACAGACACATATGCTAAAATGATTGAAAGCACAAATTTAAAAAAAAAAGTTTAAATACAAAATTTTCACTGCATGCCATATGCAGAGGAATGTGCAATGTATGCAATAACAAGCCTTGTTTCTGCAAAACACTGGTGCTTGTCAACAATAACCATTTCCAATTGTCAATCACCTTCGATACTAAGGTCAGTGAGTCATTTTCTGCTTGGTGTATCAGCAGGGAAATAAGGATTGGGATCTAGGTTTGCAAAGGGATTTAGTCATCAGGACAAAGTGAAGGTTTCATGATTTGGGTAAAGTTTAATCCAGGTTTTCATAACTGAATGTGTCAAAGGTATGTTTCAAGTGTAAGCTTCAAATAGCCAACAAAACCACCTCCCCTGCCCTTAAAAAAAAAAAAAAAAAAAAAAAAACAGATAAAATTGATGAACTTTTAAACCACACACTCCAAGAAGTGCTAATCAATACTAGTTCTGCCGTTTTTCTTTCCTGTACATGTGGAGTAGGGCAAAACTTTAGAAACATCTTAAGCTTACAGCTGTCATATTCTCTTCAATGTTACCACTCAAAATGGGAAGGGGGATGGGAGCGGGGTTCAGCGGTGGTGGCGATCCAAGAGATTAGGAAGATGAGACACCAGTAATCAAAGATGATGATTTGGGAATTTGCGAGCCAGATTCCCTTGATAATCCTTGTCTGGGATTGTTTTTAAGAGCTGCTACCACATGGCGGAGACACATTGCCCAGCTATGAAATCTAGACGGACCTCAATATTAAACCATAACTGCATTTTTGTTTCTCTGTTCCTCTCTCCCTCTCCCCCACTCTCCCTTCTGTCACTCCATCCTGTCCTTCTCCCTCCTTCCCTTCTCATCCTCTCCCTCTCTCATCCCTCCCCCTCTTTTTCTCTTTCCCTCCTCTGTTTTGATATTTTTCTTCATCTTTTCCCACCTTTATCTGCTCCTCAACCCCCCGTCTTATTCCTAATTCCATGTCATCTCTGTCCCATGCCTCTACTTTCCCCTGCTTTCTCGTTCTCTCCATCATTCTATCCATAGTGAGTATCTACTCATCTGTGACACATATTTTCATCTCCCTGAAGTCTTACCATCCAGTCAGTCACACTAATACCGGCCACACTGACCTATGAAGTAGTGCAGTGCAGGTTACTCCATGTGTCTCTCTGACGTAGGATGAAACAAATTGCATTGAAAAACAAACAACTACAACACAGCAAAACAAAGACAAAAAAAAATGTATTTCCCGAGTACGAGAGAATGCCATCAACATGATGGTTAAAACCAGAATTATATGCTGGGACATTGGTAAGATATATCCATTTATAGATGGTGCTTTCAGAAATGCGTTTAAATTCTGGGGTAATTGGTGGAATTTGTTTGCAGCATAGACTAGACATCAGTCATTACATGAGAAATTTATGCGCTACTCAGTACAGAGCAACGTGGAAAAGGATGATTTGCTTTGTTATTAATCAGTTGTATATGTCCAACCATAAAATGGAGATTATCCGTGGCTTTACTCATCCGTAGAACATTTGCCTCCACTTTTCCCATTTGTTGAGTGATCCTGTATGGAGGACCCACTTCCATCTAGATGGTAATAATGACTCTCATATAATGTAATTTCTTTGGGGGATATTGCCCCTATCAGTTACTCCTCGTCTTGCCCGGCATTCATAAAGTCTCACTCTGCAGAACTTTCCCCTGCAAAGCCACAATGTCGACGCTCGCTGGGACTTGTCCCTCTGTCCCGGGAAGCAAGTCGGGTCTGGGAACAAAATTTCGAGGCAAAAGTGCCCAGGTGTATTCATCAAATGTTGGCATGAACAAAGTCTGGTTTCAAGTGGCAGAGCTCACTCCAAGCACTGAATTCTCCCGCAACTCAAGATAGTTGCGATAGTAGTGTGGACGGTCAGTCCCGCAATGCAGGGACAAATGTGAACGCCGGGTTAATGTCTTTGGAGCAGAAGGACTTAGAATACGCACCTGTTACCTTCAAACTTTCACAGTGAGAATGCGGCATGTGTGTGTGGATGGTTGCTATGTGTGGACTGTTGCTAGGTGTGGGCCATCGTAAGGTTTTGACCATGGCTGAGTATTCAAGGCTCAGAGATACACCTCGCTACATGTCTGGTCATTATGGGAAATAAGTGTTATGGATGAAGATTGTGAACTCACGACATTTATAGATTTCAGTTTGTGTGCCTAAGATATTGGTTTGGGGATTTCATTAGATTCTCACCCAGCCATGAACAATTCAGACATCATGGTTGCAGCTATTTAATTTCCATAGTGCTTTAAACATCAGGTCCGGGGCCTACATGTACCAAGTGTTAAAACACACCTTTCATACGTCATTTACCATTCTATGCACCGTGTTTCATGAATAGTCTCTTGCTCCAAATTGCTGGGTAGGTTAACCATCAAAGGATTCTATGTATATAGCAAATTGATCAATATATAGCAAGCACACTTCATGGGGGAAAAAAAGTTGCATGGGGAGAAACAGTAATGAAGGCAAAAAGTGGAGAAGTAAAAGAAAAGGAAGAAAATGATAAAAACAGAAAGAAAAATAAAGAAACATGCAAAATAGAGATATACTTAATGGAATCATCAATAAATATATTGTTTTGAATTCCTTGAAATTTTTTTGTTGTTGTTTTAGTTTGCTCGTAGGTGCCAATTATTATACCCTATGCTCAGGGAATTGCATATAAGGAATTATACAGTTTTCCTCATATTTGTGCCAATTTCTTTTCTTATTTTTCATGTATTCACTGAAACCACATACCTATTTTGGAAAATTTTTGCCTGCAAAGCATGATAAAAAAAAATGTCAGATCAGCAAATTGAATTCGAGTCAAACATCATTCTTTAGATTTGTGTTCCTGATCTATGCACTAACAAAACAATCTCCCAATCCATTTTCAGCAATTCCCTTTGATATCCCATCACAAGTCTACAAATCTGGCTGAAGTAAGGATGAAGGGGGCCTTAGAATAGAGAAAGATACAACAACAAGAACTGACATTCAGATAAAGAAAAACATGTTTGAAATTTCTCCTAGAATCTTTGATTATCGCATCTTTTTCATTTCAGACTCCTTGACTTGAAAAAAAAAAGAGTCTTTACCGTTTTCAAGGTTGAAAGGTACAGTATGCAGCAATACACTCATCTTATCCAGCATGATAAATTTTCAGACATTGTATGTCATCTGTCACTGATACATATCAATTACAGAAAATGGTTTATTGTCAGAGTTAGTTGAATAACAAGAGAGTTTTGTTGTTAGTTTATATCATTGGTTTTATTTCTATGATGATGATGATGATGATGATGAATACTCTGTATTTATGTAATTATGTATTTTATTATGTGTCAATCCTTAGTGCTACAAGTTTGGGCTATCATGCCTCCAAGCAGCAGCAATTCATGTCGTGTTTGCCAGCCCAGACCAGCATGTAGCATTTTCTTTTCTTTCTCTATTGTCCCGTTTTATTCTGATCCAAGTATCATCTACAGTACATTAATTATCTGCTATCATCACTATCTTCTCTCATTTGACAAATAAACAAACAAACAAACGGTGTGTGGTTGCAACACAAAACTTGACTAATGGATTTATTTAGTGCTGACATCTTGTATCCTTCATGAAAGTAACCGCAAAGAAAAGCCTTGAATTGAATCCCTATGGCCATTCGGTTGTTCCACCCTCCACCTTCCCCCTCCCCCCCCCCCCCCCATGAGATGCACATTGAGGACAATACATAAAAAGACAAATCCAGAAAATTTCCGCAAAATTTTGACTATTCCATGGGTTTAGATATATATAGAAAGTATTGAATGGCATTGAACTTAATACATCGTATTGACAAAGTAAATGTAACATGGTTAGTGGAAGTGTGAGCTAATTTTAACATTTATCAGTCAGTGGCTACTGGTGCATATACACAATATCAATTACAAGAAATATCTATCTCTAAAGTATAAATTATGGCAATTTTTTCCAACCTCTGATAGATGCCTCAAGGCAAACAGAAATTGTTCAAATGATATGAGGTAAATTAGCACACTTCCAAATGAAAGTCTGACAGTCTGTTTGCGACTGGCAAGCCTTCAGGACATTTTACACTAGGACAGAATCTTTTGACTTGTGTTATAAATTCCGCTCTGGATAACTTCCTTGGGCGCTTCGGTACACATGTACTTACATGATATAATTTGTCATTCCAATTAGCTCAATTTGTCACTCCAATTGTAAGGAGGCTGTGATTGTTTAGGCCACTGGCATATTTGCATTTTTCTAAAAAAAAAAAAAAAAATACAGTGCCGTAATGGCTGGGGGAAAAAAGGGAAAAGAAGAGCTGAATTTAGCCTCTGCTTCATTATTTCTGTATATGAAATAGAAGCTTTCTATGATGCCTGTTTTTTTTTTTTTTTTTTTTTTTTTTTGTACAGAGTCACTTGGTTCTGACATCTTTAACTTTGCCAACTCAATAGTGATAGGAATCTCTCTCTCTTTCTGTCTCTCATTTAAAACATTTGCAAGTATACAAATACTGCACAGCACGTAAGACAAAACCAGAAGGGCTTGTGGAGTACATTTTTGTTTTTTCCTTTAGGAGAGATTTTGTACAATTTTTCAAAAAGTGATCCAGTGCTACATTAAATTTGCCAAATCATGCTGCTTTTTACCAGGTACAATGTATAGTAAGCCACATTTTTTTAGTAGTGAATCTGTGAATCTGTAAGGAAATTAGTGAAACTGTTGAGATAAAGGCTTCATTTGATATTGGCTCAAAACTCTGTCAAATTACCCAAGATTACAGAATAGAAAAAGAAGCAAATTCATAAGGCAAAATACAGATATACAGGTATAGTAAGCCTTTTTGTGGTGAATCTGAAAATGACAGGAAATTGGTGAAATTGGTAAGATGTAGGCTTTGTATGATATTGCATCAAAACTCTGTCAAACATTTTAACAAGAGATTACAGAAGAGAAAAGGAGCAAATAGACAGTGTTCAGATTGATCAGTACTCGTACTTACATGCAGTTTCCCCTTTCCCTGTTACCTGGTGCATTGATCCAAACAATGTAACTGCACATAATAAATGCAAAAATAAAAATCCTTGTAGGACAAATGGGATTCTAGCCTCTGGTGGGTTCATTTGGAGGTTATTATCATCCAGCCCTCATCTGCTTGGGCAATTGTAAAGTCATTAAGGCTCATTTTCTCTGCATCATTCACACCGCCAGATTACGTGTCAAGTTTGTTGATTGTCCAACGGCGGAGTTGATAACATCTACATGAAGACACCTCATGCTTTTATGACTCTTCCTGATTTCTGGTTGCTATGGGAACTGCATCTCCTTGAAGCTCCAGCCCCGTGATTTCACAAGCACACTGTACCTGCTGCTCTTGAAGTGATTGAATGACCTGTCATATAATAATAGTATGTCAGTATTTTCTCACATCATATTGTATATTTCTCTGAGCATCACCTGTTTTCTTCATAGTTCTAAGGACACTTGAATGATAAATATTTGTAACATAAAAAAAACAAGAATGTGTATGTGTTTGTTAGAGGGAAAAAAAAACGGTGAGTGTAAAGTTGAACATATACACCAGAATAAAGGATGATGTTGAGATATTATTTTTCTTTTGGCACAGGGACACTGAAAGAACTCCAATGTATGTTGAATGGATTCTGAGATTTATTTACTCAAAGTTTTCCTGGGGCGTCTTTTGCAATCAACATAAGCACAAATGAAGAGCTTGCTTCCAAAAGGCGCTAAATCCAATTTTTATCGAACTCCATCTTTCGCATGATTCGAACAGATTTTTGTCATGTGCACATAAGACACTAAAAATTTAATCAAAATTGTTTGAGGAAATATGAAAAAATCAAGCATGAAATTCACGCTTTCAACCAAAAGGCGCTAAATCCATTTTTGCTTTCAACCAAAAGGCGCTATATCCAATTTCTCTATCCCGGTCTCTGATTGGTCAGAGCACGCCAGCTAGGGGTGCTCTGACCAATGAGAACATGCAACACGTACTATTACATGCAGCGATACTGCACTGCATAGTTCAATGGCAATTCTTCACGGTCATGGATCATTACCACTGTTGTCTGTAGTGCTGTACAGAGCCATGGCATGAGTCGAAAGTACATGACAGTTTCATAATGGATGAAAGACCAAAGACTGCCGGTGATCTAAAAAGTGGTGCGAAAAGTGGAAAAATGAGACAGTGTTGAAGAAATGCAAGGCTAAGCAGTGGAAATACAGCTGTGAAAGGTGAGTTTACTTATCTGTACGACGCCCAGATTAAGTCAGTCCCATATGTGCGTCTTGGTGTTGGGACCGAGATGGGCAGCCATCATACCCTACTTTGAACATGTTGAGTTGATTTATGAGCAACGTAGAATGTCAAATTTGGGTTTTATTACAAATTTTATAATTAATCATTCACTTGGATCAATAATCTGCTGGGGAAAATCGTGAAATGGGCCCCACCATGCACCGGCACCACAAACAGGGCTCGTCGTCGTGCATTCATGTAAATAATGTATTTTACGTGTTGGCTACCAGCTAAATGTTTACCTGTACAAGGCTGTAGTGTAGAGCTCTAACGTTAGAGCTCTATTAAATGTTAGTACTATATAATAAGTTTTAGTAAATTAAACCTTTTGATCTACGGGTTCTGCTCAACGATGCAATACCAATCAAGGTAAATTTACTACTAGGCCTATACTCGATACTAATACTAGCTACTACCAGATATTATAGGGTGGACTTACAGCAACAGGGCTGCGTGTGTATAAACAGGGTATATTTACTGGTACTTTTCGGCAATGCAATACCAAGCAAGGTAAATTACCAGTAGGCCTACTACTAACGTAAAGGGTGGACTTACAGCAACAGGGCTGTGTGTGTATAAACAGGGTACTTTTCGGCGATGCAATGCCAAGCAAGGTAAATTACTACTAACGTTACTAACATAGGGTGGACTTACAGCAACAGGGCTGTGTGTGTATAAACAGGGTAAATTTACCGGTACTTTTCGGCGATGCAATACCAAGCAAGGTAAATTACCAGTAGGCCTACTACTAACGTATAGGGTGGACTTACAGCAACAGGGCTGTGTGTGTATGAACAGGGTACTTTTCGGCGATGCAATGCCAAGTAAGGTAAATTACTACTAACGTTACTAACATAGGGTGGACTTACAGCAACAGGGCTGTGTGTGTATAAACAGGCGAGCCGCTGTGAACCAATACTGACATGCAGTGGTGGGGCCTATTTAACAAGTATGCCGTTAGTTTAGCGTAGGGTTGTATACCTATGGTAAGAATAATCAAGGGTCATGAGGAAGTCTTTCTAAGGATAGAATGAAGGGCAAAATCGTGAAATCGGCCCCACAGCAGTGTGCTTGCACTCGTGCATTTAGCAATTAAGCAAGGTTAGGTTAGGGTTAGGGTTTAAGGTTAGGTTAGGGTTGTACTTATAGTTGAATTGGCTGTTGAATTAGTCGAGTGACATTAGGGAGTCTTTCCAAGAATAAAACATGAAGACCAAAGAAAAAAAAAAAACGGGAGAAAGGGAGGAGTATGCTGTGGAAATCGGCCCCGCCTCTGTATCAATTGCTCGTAAACACCGTTTGGTGGGGCCACATTCACAAGTATTATACTATGGAAGAAAGCCCCAACGCTGTGCTTATGTACCGACGAACGCCACACGGTGGGCTGAATTCACGAGTATAAACAGGCGAGCCGCTGTAGTATTAGTACTGACACGCAGTGGTGGGGCCTACTTCACGAGTATGCCAAATGAAGTGTATTGCTACATTGTATGCAGTGGAAACTGGTCCTGTTGCTGTATCAATCATGCATATTGTTTCGTGTCGTTTGGTGGGACCACATTCCTCAGTATTAGCTCTGTATTGTGCAAGAAAGCACCATATTGAACACCACATGGTGGGGATGTAACAGGTAAGCTGCCGTATTATTTAGTACTGATGATAGAGAGACAGTAGTAGGGTCCATTTCACAAGTATGTCACTAATTATCTGTTGAAGGAACTGTAATCAATAAATGAAGTTACCTTGACTCATTTTCTCAGTTAAGTTTTCTGTAGATCTACAGCGTGTAACTATTCAAGTCAGTCTATACAGCACTGCTTATGCTGTGTTGCAATGGTAATGACCTGGTTACCTACTTTTCTAACTGTTCGAGTTGGTCTATGCAGCACGGGTGCATTGCCCTGGTAATGATAGAATTAGAGCCTGTCTAATATTCACTGATGGATCTTATAATCCTGATATGATTGCATTAGTGTTTTGTTATGGTTATATTAAACATTAAAAAATTATGTTAAAAAATCTGTAAATCAAACTAGTCCCTTTCTTTTTGGTCTTTTAGAAGAGTAAGTGTTGCTCCAAATCACTATGGCTGTCTAGAAGCTATTGAGAAATGTATCAAAATTGGAAGTTTGAGGTTGTGTTTGCTACTCGTGGACAGATATTCTAAGCCAACGGTATTAATTACTTTTGATTGAATTCTCTTATTCTTCTCCCAATTCAGGTTAATGGCAAATCATCCTTGGAAGTCATACAACCTACATCATATCTGCAAGCAGTAAGTGTCACTGAGCTGGCAAGACACCCATCGACCTGCCCAACTCGTTGTCACGCCCAATACATCTGTCCCCCCAGGAGCAAACCTCCCAAGGAGGGAGTGGGTGCCATTAAATCGGATTCGAACCCGAGTTGGGCGTTTCAACGCAGCCATGCATCGGTGGGGGCTATGCCCGTCAGCAGCCTGCCAGTGTGGTGCACCAGAACAGACTGCTCAACACATCTTGAGTGAGTGCCCTGATCTCCGCCCTCCTGACAACATGGACCTGACACACCCTACTCCCGAGACTGTAACTTGGCTACAACAACTGAGGGACGTTCTTTAGCTGCCGCTGCCTCATACGCAAGAAGGAGAAGAAGCGCACATCGATGACATTTACCATGCCTTATACCAGGAGGGTGACAGGATGCATTCATAGCAGTACATGAAAGGCCAAGATTTTGTAAATCAGAGGATTGCGAGAAATCACAGAGCTTATCGTTCATTTCTGAGCTCATGCGTACTGAACCAGACAATGGAACCATCACAGTGGTCTTAATCTCATTGAATGCTGAATCAAGCTTTCTTGAGTACGCCGGTAGGTGCAACGTACTTCGAGTGGCTGTGTGTTTTTGACATCATTAAACTCAAGCTGAGAGGAGGAGAAAACATCCCTGGAAAACAACATCAAGGTGATATTGCTTGCATTTAAGCGGTGGACAGGAATTCGGCAAGGGACTAACCAAGTGGCCAGTGCTTTGAATGACTTCCTTGATATTGAATACAGTGGACATCTCTGGCAATGAGGATGAAGCAACAGTGGCCACCAATGATGAACGGAACTCTGACTCGAGCTTATGGCAAGACATTATGATTCCTAGGGCAGGCACTTTAACTAGTTGAGATATTCTGCCATGGACTTGATGGTATGCATTTCATGCGGTAAACCTCCTGTTTTGGCTGTAAATGACTCAATTTTTACTTTTTAGAAATGAACATGGTAAGAGGACAAAAAAAGACAATGTATGCCTTATTGTTGTTGACTTACGTATAAACAAAGAGTTTTGTCCACAGATGTGCTTTCATGTGCATCTGTTGCCTTCTTAATAAGTACTACAGTTATAGCAAATTGACATTTTTTTTTTAAACAGATGTTTGGGTAGTCCAAATCAAAAAGCCTCCAGCAAAGCCTTGCAATGCTTTCTTAGTATTAATAGGTAAAGCATACAATGTGAGGGCTTATCATAGTGATTTGTTTTCATGTCTGTTGCAGTCAGATTTCTGCATGACAACCTGTATTTTATTTTCACCTGAAGTAAATACTATCAGTCAACATGATTTCACAATCTCTGCAAGTCCTCACTTTCCTTGAGTCACTGTACCTTCTGTATAGACTTCATGATATTCAGTGCAAAGTGTTATTAGGAGATCAAAGTATTTTATTTGTTGTTGTTGCTGCTGCAGTTGTATTTTGCATGTGTGGAATGTATAATGAATAGGTGTACAGTATGCTGCTATTATGAGTAAAATTAAAAGCAGCATGCTGGGAAAGATTTCACAGTTTGATGTGTGTGTGTTTTGGTGCATTTGTATGTGGGTGTGTGTTTGGGTGGGTGTGTGTGTGTGTGGGTGTGTGTGTGTGTGGGTATGTGTGGCTACTGTGATGTAAATTTATGCAGTTCTCTAGTATTTACCTGGATTGTACATTAATGACATTCCCTAATACCAATGTTATTGAACAACTCAAAAATATTTCTTCCAAAAGGCGCTAAATCCATGATTTCTTCCAAAAGGCGCTAAATCCGAAAAAATCTGAAATATAAAAATTCATAAAAAATAAATGGTGTGTGCAGGATTTTTTTAATGTGCATTTTTATTACCTACTGTGATGGCTCTTCCACTAGGAGCATAGACCTAATGAATAAACAAGCTGTAATATGTGTAATTAAAAAACATCAATTTACTCGAAAGTAGCCGGAATGGATTTAGCGCCTTTTGGTTGCAAGCTCTTCAAATACATAATTATACACAACACAGACACACAGACAAACAGACATATGTATACAAATGCTGTGATGAATCTCACTCTACATTGCTGGGACAGAATTAGGAGTTGACCCACACCATTAGAGCACAGATAAATGAGCACCAAGAGATGGTGATATCTTCGTCCCCATGATGCAGTTTGTTCGGCTTAACGACCCCAATTAATCTTGACTGAAGTAGCGGACCATTGCGGCCTGATGTTGACACTGCTCTTGCCTCAGGGCACGAGGGTGTGTATGATGCATACTTGTGACCCACCCATCATGTTATCCTGCTAACATCAGAAAAAATAAAGCCTAGAAAACTGTAAAATACCGTTTCCTCTGAAAAAAGGGAGGGATTGGATATTTCTTTCAAAATATGACCATATGATGACCAATGAATGAATATTCAATGACCTCTATGAAGTTCAAAACTTCTTACTTTTCAGGAAACATGTTACTACATGTACCAATCTGAATAAAACCCAAGTTATTAGTATAAGAAAAAAAAAATAGCAACCTTAAAATGAGGGATAGATGGATGCTCAGTTTATCTGATTGGATTGCAGTCCAGTTCTCTGCAGTTACCACCTGCAGTGATCACATGGATGTATTTTCTATCACTAATATGAAATGCAAATCAATCATGCGATTTATGGAGCTTCTGCATGGAAATTGTGTGGAGCCCCTGCCTGGAAATTGCGTGGAGCCCACACAAGAATGAGCCAGGATGAGCGCTGACCATGCATTGGATATGCTGTGCCATCAGCCAAATGGCCTCTGCATGAGATCCTTGCAAGAACCGTGCAGTGCCACTCACATTGTATGACGTGTCTGCCATCTACAGTCTTATGATTTTTCAGATTTGTATAATTTCCCTCTAAATGGAATTGTAAAGGCCACAAACCCTGTGAAGGCCACAAATGCATCTCACAGCCTCCTCCTGCCTCCACACGGAGGCTGCAAGAGAAGGGGGGTAGCAGTTCAGTAGACACATCGCAGGCCAGATGTGAATAAGGCATAATCAATCCTAGAGATTCATTCCCCATCATTTGATGTATAATGCAAATTGAGACTTGATATATTCCAAGTGAATTAGAAGAAAGAAAAAAAAACTAAACTCATGAATAATTCCAGCAGATTTGCTGGGAAGTTGACACTGCCATGGCTGTTGCATCCTTTTTATTCCTCAACACGTAAGGTTTAATGAGTTGTCCTCCAATATGGCATTTTGGTCTGATTGAATCCACGGATCCACTTTCCCCACGAGAGAGTTCAAAGTACAGATTTTCTTATCATTGGCAACCAGGGGAGTTGGCTTGGATCTGATTCGTTATCAAGCAAAGACAAGCAAATCAAGTGAGAAAAAAAAAAAAAAAAACCAAATAATGGAATACAGTGAATCTAAAAACAGAAAAAAAAAATCCCTAAATCAAAGAAAACGCTTCTATAAAGGCTTCGACAAGCATTCTGGATAGACGACGTTTCACAGTGTGGAAGCTAATGTGTAGTGACAGCTGTGCTTTCGCATTATCACACCATGAAGATTTACCGACGGAAGTGGTGATGGTTGAATGCAAGTGTATATTATTAAAGTGCGCACTGTGATTTCTTCATGACTACTTTGTGCTTTATTTTGTGAACACAGTTAAAAAAAAACAGCAGCAAAAAGCAAACAGTGGGTAGCATTTTCAGCACTATGGAAAAGCGCTAATTTACCCAAGTGTTCACAGCTTATAGGGATATATACAACTGTGATTCTATCAGAAGCCAACTTTATTTTGTTTGATAAAGTGTGCAAATGGTGTGTTCACACCTCTTTCAACACCATGATATTATTCTCTTTCCATCCTGTTTTCACAATGTAGAGAGTTCTCAGAGGAGTTTCCAAGCTTTTGTACAGACGCACAGAAGCTATGTCACACATGTATAGGTAACTGCTCGTCACAAAGCTGACAAAATGTCACACATGTTGGTTTTACAATAGAATTCAAATCAATTACCGTCATATGTTTTGGGTAAACAAGGTTGATTTTTTTTTTTTTTTTTTTTTTTTTTTTTGGGGGGGGGGGTTGTTTCATTATTTCCTGAAAATGCAATTCTATCTACTTTTGGGACTTGGCAACACTGAGAGTCAGGAATTTGTTGTAGCTGTTACCCAGAACTATTTTCACTTTTCACTTTTACAGCTTTGAAGCATCGAGTATAACGGTGGTAATGCTTTGTCACAGTACTAATAGAACCATGGGTCTTGCTTTGGTTGAACTTCAATTGTCAGACTATTAAATGCATCAAAGCGTATGTGAAAACACCACCAAACTTGTCCACACACTTAGCAATAGAGCTGATTAAGTTGAATTAATCAAGGAAAAGAATGCAGGACAATCAAGACAATAATGGTGTGCAGTGGCAGATCCAGAGGAGGGCACACTGGGTGCGCGCCCCCTCTGTATTTTTTGATAAAACAAAGTAAATAAAAAGAAAAAGATGGGGGGGGGGGGGCATGTGCACCCCCTCCTTTAATTTTGTAAAGGTGCCTCCCCTTTACGGAATTCCTGGATCCGCCCCTGTTGTTGTGAGTCCCTATGTTTCAATAGACCCTAATTACTTCAAATATGCCGTTTGCTCCCATGAGAAACGTACAAATGTACCTGGTGAATCTTCATTCAGGTATTGTAAGGGGTTGGGAACACATCACACCGTCATGAGTTCAAACCTTGAAATTCTTAGCTTTCAGGATCTTTAACCTGAACTTGACAATCTTCTTTGGCAACCTTTATTTAGTTTGTTTCATGATGCGAGGTCACATAGATTACACTCCAACGGTGTGTATACTAAATTGTATAATTTATTCGAGGACAAAAATGGAGATAACTCGTCATCTTAAAGAATTGCTTTGAGCAAGAACCACGTGATTCTGTCTTGCTGTGAAATTGCAGTAGTCACTGTTCAAATAAAAGCCGCCGTGTTCTCCTGTGTCTCCCTCTTCAGGTGGAGGTCCGTGTTTTGGTGACGGAAAACGCCCTCAAGTTTTTTGACAAATCGACGCTGCCCTCGGGCGTCAGGATCTACCGTGATCAAGATGAATGGCAGGTTTGTATCCATAGTCAATCCTTGGCATTTATACACCCCCTGATCACAGAGACATGTGTCAAAAGATTGTGAAAAACTACATCTAGAGTGATAACACTCAGATCAAAGTTTTGACTTTAATACATTCTCTCTTTTCCAATAGTGGATGATTTGCTGTAGCACAGGCCAAAGGTTACAGATTAAAGAGTCTCATTCTCATCATTTTTTTTTTTCAGTTTATTGGGTAGCTTCTATGTCTTGTGTGAGTGTGTGTTTGTTTATCTACTTGTTCTGTAGTATTATTATTCACTTCATGTAATTTCATTTCATTTATTTTATTGTCCATAAAATGGAAAGTCTTCATGATTCAAGTGGCATACATAGATACACATACATAAAGCACACATTTCAAAATAAAACACAGAAGGTAACAACACACATGTCATTAATTCATATATAAATAACAGTAAAAAAAACTGAACACTCAATAACAAAAAATACATCCATGACATCAAATATTGCACCTGTTTCTTCTATACCTAATCTAAATAACTTTTTAAACCCAAGTGTTTTAATATAACAACAGTTGCAAAACACAATCAAATAAACAAAAAAAAAAATAAGGCTGATAAAGCACATACAAAAAAAAAATGTTGACATGTCATCCTATGAAAATCTGGAACACTGACAACACTATCAATAAAAACTTACTTCCTGGAATAAAACTTCCCATGAATCTCAATAACAAATTTGAATAAAATCTGACCGAGAATGTGGCTGATAGAGCACACACAAGAATGTGACAGATACAGCACACACCAGAATGTGACTGATAAAGTACATAAGAATGTGGCTTGGCATCCAAGTCAGGAGAATTGTATCTCTTCTTTGCACACACTACAGTAACTGTATTTCATTATCACACTTATCTGTATATATATATATATGGTAAACATATAAATTCAAATCCACATACATGTATCAACATACACGTAAACACATGTGTCTGTATTTGTAATGACAAACATTTGCACAGTGCATATAAAATACTCCAGTACATGAAGAGTCAAATCAGATTGCGAAGGCATACATGTATTTTTGATTTTAATGGGGTCCTGTCAATAATTATCGCTTGATGTCACCAGATGTGGAACAAGTTGTCTGACCCTGTGCTGCACATAGAGCTGAGACGCTGGGCGGACCTGATGGTCATTGCACCCCTGGATGCCAACACCCTGGGGAAAGTGTCCAGCGGCATCTGTGATAACCTCTTGGTAGGTCCCTGTCTTTTATCATATCATTTCATGCAGCCCTACCTGGTTTTATTGTCCTTAGCACTATGCAGCATTTAGTACCTCTATGGTGCCAGGGTAAGGATGATTAAAATCATGAATTTGTGGTGGTTTAGGACACCAATCACAACTAATATAGTCCCAAGCAAATATGGACATGAGAAGTTTACCGAGTTTCAAGTTTGTGAAACATTCATTTTCCATCTTTTTCATGTTGTACATCACATACATAGGATTGTACAAGGAAGGCAGAACCTCAAAGAGCAGAGCTTGTGGCGAGCTGCCTAACAAAAATACATTACATCACAAACACAAAAACAACAAAAACATAATAGTTCCCATGACAATATTAAAATGAGATGTTCCTCAAAGAGAAGCATTGCAGTCTAACAGAGGGGCTACAGTAAGTATGGAAATATGTGACGAGTACAGCCTAGCAAAAGTTGCATGTATCAAAGTTAAAGGACAAGTTCACCTTCATTAACATAAGAATTGAGAGAATGCAGCAATATTAGTAGAACACATCAGTGAAAGTTTGAGGAAAATTGGACAATCGATACAAAAGTTACGAATTTTTAAAACTTTTGTGTTGGAACCGCTGGATGAGGAGACTACTAAGGCTCGTGATGTCATATGAGTACAACAGTATAAAGAAAATATAAAGAAAATTCAACATATTTTCACTTTTTTCGCATAATAAAAGAGCACTTGACTTGCCTCTTTCTAAAGGCAATGGGAATAATATTACCCATAACATATGTCAGTAACGAGTCAAGGGAATGTGTACTTTTTTCAAAAGATGAAATTTTGTGAAATTCTCTTTATATTTTCCTTATATTGTTGTACGCATATGACATCATACACTGCAGTAGTCTTCTCATCCAGCGGTGACTGCACAAAAACTTCAAAAATTCATAGCTTTTGAATGGATTGTCCAATTTTCCTCAAACTTTCAGTGATATGTTCTACTAATATTGCTGCATTCTCTCAATCCTTATGTTAATGAAGGTGAACTTGTCCTTTAAACTTTACATATCTATAAATGCTAATAATGTGAAACCTCTGCACAAATGTAAGCAAGACAATGAGTGAAATGCGCTGTTTCCAACTGGATTGTGAGTAAACACCCTTACCGATATATTCAAATTTTATGCATGTCATTTTAACAAAGGTTGGTCCTGGCAACCTGAATGCTCGCACGAGTCCTGCCCGACACAGCAACAACTAGTGTATGCAAAGTGGATTCCAAGTATTGAAATGCTGTTATAATTTACAGGTTACTTAAATAACTCGTCACCAGGCCCCGAGAGAAGAAACATCAACAAACTTGATCATACCGGCAAAAAGGTCTATCATTTCAAAAGAAGAAAGGCAACTTATAATAGCATTTAAATAAACTCAAAGAAGATGCAGATTTTAAATGGGCTGGGAGATTATTCCACACCTTGGGACCAGAAAAGCGCACTGTGCATTGGAATGAGATTTTTTAATGTTTTGGAATGTGAATTAGTGAGGATGATCTGATTTCATATTTATGGTATTCTGAGTTTTCTTCGAATAAGTGACATAAGTGATCAGGGAGAGGTGACCTCAGAAAAAAAAAAAAATGTGCAAATAGTTTTGTATAATTGTGTGTCATCATTTATTGACTTTGTTGTTTAACCTGTTGAAGACTAGTCCCAAGTATACATACTTGGGCAGGTGTCTGTCAGAAATGTGAATTACAGTTGAACCTCTCGTATCCGGACAAGTCGGGACCGGGGCTCATCCGGATAAGGGATTTGGCCGGATACGGGAGACTCAATGCTTTATACATGTACATATACATACACATGTACTGATGTAGCCCATTGTAGTACCACAAGTAGTAATGTGTATACTGCAACCTTTTCATTGTTACACTCAGTAACAGACCCCAAAATAGAGGTTCGTGTTTGCAAGAATGAAATAATTTTCTTTTATAAATTCTTGGGATGATTTACCTAAGTCATTATTAAGAAATGTATCAAGTATATGTAATTCATGTGTGTTTTTGTAGGAGTTCTCAAGGAGTTGGGAATCCCCCTTTCCTCCCATAATTGTTAAAAAAAGATAAAAAAATCACGGCGAGATTGCGTCCGGATAATAGAGAGATCCGGATAAAGGGAGGCCGGATAATAGAGGTTCAACTGTATAACAAAGTCAGCTTGTCCTCAATGGGTTAAGAAATAAAGCTCTCATTTGAAATTACACATAACATCTCTTGCATAATTGTATACTGCAACTATAGGATATTGTCTTCAGATATTGTAATTTTTTATTTCATTTCATTTAATGGTTTATGCAAATTTTTTACAAGTAAAATTTTACAAAGAAAAGGTATACAATTTTATGATAATAATATAAAGTGCAAATCACAATTTTGTGATACAAATCATGAAATAATACAGGGTTATCGTAATTAATGAGCTAAGAGATTTGGAGGGGTTACACAAAAAGCAAAATTTGAAAGTATGACAACTTGGGAAAAATCTATAACTTACTTACTTTCAAAATATAAAAGATGCGCTTGCGTGAGAGGCTTGGGATGAAACGGGGGGGGGGGGGGGGAAATGCTTAGTCCCTAAAATGTGATTTGAAATCGTTTTATAAGGTTTTGGCATGGGGTATATGAGAAGTAATTGCAATTGCTTGATATACAACAATAAAAAGAGAGTTAGAAAACAATATGTGATTTGTTTAATTCATTTCATACTTTGCATATATTCATTTACTTTACCAAAGGTTAAAATTTGGTATAACCCAATCACATTAGCAAAAACTTGAGGATAACCTATTAACTTTTGTTTTAACTAGGAGCAGGCACTAGAAAGATCTGAATGCACCAGATTTGGGATAGTAAATGTTTCAAAACCAATGCAGAAACACTGATGGTAGTAATAATGATATAGTAATAATAAGAATAAGAATTAGAATAGTAACGACAATAATAACAATAGAATAATGAGACTTAGGGAGTAGCCAGCAAGACTGTGTAAACGAGTGATACATACCCCAGTAGATACTAGTTCTATTGTAGCTAAAGCTTGGACTCCATGGTATTTCCCCGGGCACAGCTATTAATGTGCACTGATGCAATATTTTCATTTCCCTCTCTTGCACCCTAGTTTTTCTCCCCCCTCAAATCTCAGATGTTTGTTTTCAAAACAGGACAGCACTAGCCCACCCACCACCAAATTAGTCATGATTGATTGAAAGTGTAGTAATGCTCATGGATGCATCTGATGATATTGTATTCCAATGAACCTTTATGATTGAAAGAAAAAAAGTAGTTAAAGGTCGTGTGTGTGCCCTCCTTTCTACCCCCGCATTATTTCCATTGTAAAGTTATATCCACCTCGGAATGTTTAATTCTTAATAGAGGGAAAGTAGAAACCCATGCAATAGTTAAATACATGAGGATGAAAGCTTGAAACCTGAACCAGCATGATATTTGCATGCATCACAGTGCCCTTTTTGGCATTCGTATACCGAGTTCATCATTTATCATTGATTTGATATTCTCGAGTTGTCTGGAATATTAATTCAGACTCCTAGAAGTCCTCAATATTGAGATGAAACAATGAATGTTAAATTTAAGATAATCATAAGTATTGTAGAACTTGTTCAGCCAAACTTGAAGGCATTTTCTAGCCAGAATTTTGTGGGCTTGCTATTCTCAGACCAAACAATTTAGCAGGAATTGAGAGGTATATCAAGAGAACGGTGACCTTTACAATACCTGATTCTTTCATCTCTCTCATGTTAGGAGACTATCTCTCAGGTATGCTTGTTGAGTGTATTCATAGATCACTTGATATGCTGTTCTGCTTCTCATCATGCTTAGATTCCCATGAATGTCATGTTTGAGTAAATGCTCAGATGCTGATTGAACATATTTCTGCCAGGGTTTATTGTATCGGACCGCATCCCTCGGATTATTCTGGTTTCAGTTCTTCTCTTGGGAAGAGAATGAGGGTGAGAGATAAGAAATTAGTTGTAACTGACTGAAAGTGTAGTAATGCTCATGGATGCATTTGAGAATATTATATTTCAACAAACCTTTATTATAGAAAAAAGGTAGTTATAGGTCGTGTGTGTGCCCTCTTTTCCACCCCCGCATTATTTCCATTGTAAAGTTATATCCACCTTGGAATGTTTACTTCTTAATAGAGGGAAAGTAGTTATCTGTGCAATAGTTAAATACATGAGAACAAAAGCTTAAAACCTTAACCAGCATGATATGCATGCGTCACAGTGTCTTTTTGGCATTTATCCACAAATTCATCATTTATCATTGATTTGATATTCTTGATTTGTCTGGAATGCTAATTCGGTTCCTGGAAGTCCTCAATATTGAGATGAAACAATGAATGTTAAATTCAAGAAGTATGGATACTCTTAGAAATCTCTCAGCCAAACTTGAAGGCATTTTTAGCCAGAATTTTGTGGTCATGCTATTCTCGGACCACACAATTTAGCAGGAATTGAAAGGTATACATCAAAAGAGAGCGGTGACCTTTACAATACCTGAGTCTTTCATCTCTCTCATGTTAGGAGACTATCTCTCAGGTATGCTTGTTGAGTGTATTCATAGATCACTTGATATGCTGTACTGCTTCTCATCATTTTTAGATTCCCATTAATGTCATGTTTGAGTAAATGCTCAGATGCTGATTGAACATATTTCTGCCAGGTTCAATGCATGGGACCGCATCCCTTGGATTGTTCTGGTTTCTGTTCTCCTTGCAGGAAGAGAAAGAGAGTGAGAGATGAGAATGGGGGATGGGAGTGGTGGAGAGATGAATTGCACAAATTTGATTTTCACTGGGCACCTGAGCAAACATGCCTGGATACAATGCATGGAAGTTTACTGGACAGCTGTATTGCCTGAAAGACTTGCACTGAATGAGGCCAGACTTAGATGATGTCAATGTATGATTACAGATTACCCCCTCCCCCCCTCCCCATCCATCCCCAATTGCTCCAGGCAGGTTCTCTGATTCAGTCCCAAGAGATGAATTAGTTGTTGCCATGGCATTCACCTCCACCTTGTCATCAGTTACTGACAACATCAACAGCAAAACCAACAACAACAAAATACTTTCTGTTTGGTTCATTTTATGTTACTCTATCTTGTTTAAAATGATGTCAAAGAAGCAACATGAAGAATGAACGTACAATTGTAAGGCAGCTTCAATTTCAGTTCTTTGGAATATTTATGAACTGTAATGTTTTAATCATCACTTTTCCCACATCATCACCAAGTATGATATATTTGCTGTTAACCCGCTGAAGATGGGCTAATTTTGCCACAACACTCATTTCCCATAGACCCCTGCTCGGCACTCATCCTCAACAGGTTAATGACTGAATACATGCATGTTTCAAAGTGTCCTAAAATGAACCCTGCCTGTGTCCGGGTATTCCGATATAAATGTGTGCAACATTATAGGGTTTTCTAGGCCAATCAGCACTTAAGACACATAGAATGTTACCAGAAGTTGTGATGGGTTAGCTTTAGGATATCAAACTATGACACAGATGAAAGTACCATTATATAGATGATGACTGGCGGGGGAGGGAACATACCGAATGTTCCACCGGAAGGGTTTGAAATGCTATTGAGGGAGGTTTTAAGTCCCGAGACGAAGTCGAGGGACTTATAGCCTCCCGAAATAGCATTTCAAACCCTGAGGGTGGAATGTTTGGTACATGTTCCTGACAACAAAAGTCATCATCTGTTATATTATATGGGTTAGTCAAATACGTCAACATCAACCACCAGGTAGCACAACGCACTCCGATCGCTCGCTTGCGCAGAGCCAAATTCACTGTGCGTGCACGGTCCTAGGCCTTCTGTCATTTGTTACGTGAAAATGTTTTCCCATGGGAGAACATAACAAAAAATGTACGCCCATGGGCAAACATAATGAATGTTCCTCCATCACTTGACTGTATGTGTTTAGCCAATCACTAACCAGTATTTGACTAACCCATTTAATATCATATGTAATCACACGTATGCTACATTCTACCACAGGGACACGAAGGTAGTCATGCTTTGAGAAAGAATTCTGTTTTTCCAATTTGTATAACTTCTACAAAGATTTCTGTTAAGCTGGACATAATAGTGAGCAAAGTTTAAGAGGAATGCCAAACTTTGCTTAAAATGTATAATGATTCTATTTTCAATTTTTCTTTTGAACTACCAGTTGCTACATTACTGTAAAGGCATGTCTTTTGCACATTAATAATGACAGAAACTTAGAATGTACACGCAAATCTAGTTGGGAACACCGCTTGATAGTCAATCACCACATAGAATGCAAGCCGTATGTGAGAGGAACAAAAGCGTGAGAAACGCTTTGATTGTTACCGCGGGATTAGCGATTTATCGATCGGTTTTGGCTTTTTGTTTGTTGAGCAGAATATGCAAAGTTGGCACGCCATCGACCGAGTCGGACGTGCAAACGTGGCACATAAAGAGTTAAGTAGGTTCAGAGGGTTGAGATTTTTTCATAGATACTGTTATCTGTGTTCTTCTTCTGCTTTTCCATTTTACCTTTCCCTCTGTATTTACCTAGCTGTTATTTCATCTCTGTAACTATCGTGTACTAACAATCAGCTAGTCTGTCCTTACCAACACAGTACAATGTACTCTGTGCTTTTCTTTGTACTAAGTCCATAACTAGGAGCAACAGAGATGGGAGTAGCTCACACCTTTCTGCTAGAGGACAAGAGATGGCGCTGTTGCATTGTCATGCATGTACTGATTAACCGTGACAGCCACTGCCATTTATACATCATGCCATTTCATTAAGAATGAAAGGTCTGGTAAAAATTGATAGCTCTTCCCCACCACCATAGCACAACAACATTCGTGTCCCTGGTTTTGTTGATGTTTAATGACTGTCATTATTCAAGATTGTAATTTTTTTTTTCTTTTTGATAGTGATATATTCATGGAAATATTATAATCAAGGTCAACTTTCCTCCAGAAATGCGTCCACATAAATTTTGATGGTGATTATTGTTTCCTCAATTTTATTCACTCTGCATAATAGGGTGGTATAACTTACTCTGATAATTCAATTCAATTCAGTTCAATTTATTCATTTCATAAAATCACATATAAAATATTTACATAGATGTGTGAATCAAAGGAGGAAATCATGCAAAAGCCTAGGGCTTGGAAATGGAGATTTCCTTTACAATATAGTTTAAAATCACAGTTTTGAGTGAAACATATATATATCAAAACAGAACTTAGATTAGACGCCGTTACAAAATCAACAATACATTATGATAGAGACAGGAAACAGGAAACAAAACAACAACTGAACTAATACAATATAATACAATACAATAAAAAAAAAACATAATGAAACTGTATGAGTGTGTTATCTATTTAGCTAAATCTCATAGAATCTCTAGTCATTACAAAAGCCTTTGACTGGGACAGTTCTGTATTTCACCAGTGTATGCTTGGACCTCTCTGAATCACAGTTACCTTTATAAGAGCCTGGGTATGTTGCCATCACATCTTAACCCCTTAAAGATGTGTCCTGAGTATACTCGGGCAGGTGTCTATGGGAAATGTGTGCTGTAGCAAAGTCAGCACATCCTCAAGGGGTTAATATCAATGATATCAGCCTTGTTAGAATCTATCAATTTTTACCAGACCTTTCCATTTTCAATGGGGAGATGTAGTTTTCTCTTAAATTTTTGCTTAGATAGAGACGTCACACAAGCCCTCTTTAGTCATTATTTAAGATTTTTTTTTTCTTTTCACTCCACTTTTGAGACATTTTGAGTTTTGACATTGCTGAGTGTAACTAAAAGTTTTTGATTGCTTTACTATATTTTATCATACATAGTAAGAGTGCACAATGTCTCCCATAATGTGCACAGAGAAAATTAATCTGCTGTACCTTGTATGTAAAAAAAAAACAGTTTTTATTGCCAAAAGTTAAATTCTCTTCTCAGTTTTAATCCTGATTTTAATCCTGATTTATACACTATATCGCACTTGAAGGTCTTGTTTACCTTTGGGAGCAGTGATTTTAAAAATGTTCTAGGTATCACATTTGATGCATATGTGTAGGTCAGTTGTATCACAAAACATCTTACCATATAAGAATTTTGCAATAGAACCTAAAATATAAGGAGTTATCACTATTTTTCTCAATAAACTGTAACTGTAGATAGTATAGTCTGGAAACATTTTTATTTTAACTATTGTTCACATTTCATGTATTTAACAATACTGAACATTGATTATACTAATTTAATTTTTTTAAATTGCTTGTTTCTATCCCTAACTCACATTATGGAACTATTTTCAAGTACTAATGCTGGGTTTTTGTTTCATCTGCAAATGGTAAATTATGCCTTTAACCCGTTGAGGACGAGTCCCGAGTATACTCGGGCAAGCGTCTATGGGAAATGCGTGTTGTAGCAAAATCAAACCGTCCTCAACGGGTTAAGAGAGGAAAGCTTTTGATCTTACTGCTGCTGTTGTTTTCTTTTTGTCTAAACCTCAGACCTGCGTGGTGCGGGCGTGGGATGTGAGTCGCCCCCTGCTGTTCTGTCCCGCCATGAATACCCACATGTGGCAGCATCCCATTACGGCCCGACAGGTTGCTGAGCTGTCGTCATGGGGATACACTGAGATTCCCTGTGTGGAGAAACTTCTCGCCTGTGGTGATAAAGGTTAGTGTGTCTTAATAATCATCTCTCGTCTTCATTCATGTCTTTAAAGGGATGGTACAGATTCAGTTGATATTGGGCTTTTGGTTTCTTAAGTTTTTTATGATGGTTTTTTTGAGATAATGAGAAATCTCTTATGAAATATAAAAGACCATATAATTCTAAGAACAATTGCAAGTTTATTTGATGAAAATCAGTTTTGAAATGGCTGAGATATCCAAAACAAAGTGATCCTAATAAAAGGTCCACCTTTTGTTAGGGTCGCTTTGTTTTATTTTGTTTTTGGATATCTTATCCATTTCAAAGCTGATTTTTATCAAATAAACTTTGAATTCGATTAGAATTTATGTTCTTGAACATTTCATAAAATGGTTTCAAAAAGCCAAAAGCTGAATCCTCGCCTCAACCAATACTATACCATCCCTTCAAAGTGTTTAGAAAGCAGTGAAATGACATTTGCTCCTGTGACAGTTGCTCTGGTCTTATTTTCTCCCAGGACTTTGGGTTAGAGAGTTAGGGCTGTGATAGGGTTTTAGGTTTAGTTTAACATGAGGATTAGGATTAGGCTTAGGGTTATGTTTGTTGGTAGAATTTATGTTCGGCTTCGCGTACAGATGTTTCATGGAAGCAATAAGCCAGTTAGGAGTTCCACTCTGCGCATGAGCAGAAAAAAGGTCATTCGGACCAACAGGCACGTTGGTTTTTAAAGTCACTGGGATAAGCGTCTGTGATGTATTATTGTGTATAATGATTATTCATGTAATCCTTATAAATGCTGCTTGCCAGCACATCCACCTGACAGCAAAAGTGGTATTTGGCAATATCGATAGAAAGAGGTTGTTCTTACATTCAATGTAAGATAATGAAATGGATGCTTTCCCAAGTGTTAATTGACGGATCATTCTGGCCATCTGGTCTATGCCAGTTCATTCTTTGTTTAAGCAGGATTGATGAATACCATAAATCGTGGCGTAAAGCTTATGCATTATGTCGCTCTGAAAACAAGTGAAAAGCCCCTTAACCGACTGAGAAAAAAGAAAGGTCATTCGGACCAATGTGCCCATGAGCTAACTCCGAACTGGCTTATTGTCAAAGGTGCAAATGTCATGGAACCTTAAAGGTACTGTTTACCTTTGGGAGCAGTGATTTCAAAAATGTTCAAGATTTCACCTTTGATGCACATGTGCAGGTCTGTCGTGTCACAAAACATCCTACCATATAAAATTTTTGCAATAAAGCCTACAATATAAGGAGATATCTGTGTTTTTCTCAATAAACCGTAACTGTAGACGGTTTAGTCTGGAAACATTCTTATTATAACTACTGTTCACATTTTGTGTATTTAACAACACTTAACATCGATTATACGGATTCAAATTTTTACAGTGGTTGTTTCTATCCCTGAGTCACATTTTACAACTATTTTAAAGCACTAATACTGAGTTTTTGTTTCATCTGCAAATGGTAAATTATGCCTTTAATAGAAAGCAACTGGTACACAGTAGGATAACTGTTATCAGAAGCTTTGCTATTTTTATTTTCTTCATTGCATTGAGATAAAAGTGACTCATGTGTGGTGGAATAGTTGAAGGGAAAGATATCCAAAACTATATGTTGATTTATCCATGCAAATTCAGAAAGATTATTGGATCACTGGAAAATGTTTATCCCATGTGTGACATAAGTGGAGTGACTTTATGAAAATATAAATGTAATTTCATAAGCCTTGTTTGTCATGAAACTACCCTGGTAATGAGATCTTTTAAGGTAAATATTAATTCCTATTTCTACTCTATTTTGTGCAGGAAGCATGGTCATGTGTTCTTTCACTGCCCAAGAAAAATCAGTTTTCGCTAATTTCACAAGGAGCCAGGCTTTGCAAAATCAAATGCAGGCAGAAGTTCTTGTTTACATAATGCATTGAATGCCAGTGACAATTTGCAAAATTTCATGCTGCAAAAAAAAGACCATTGGCTCCAATTCGCACAAATTTTATGCCATGAATATTTCTGGTTTTACGGTACTAGTTAATGTAGTGTGAGATTTTCTATCTGAAAATACAGACTTGGTAATTGTACTAGGGAGTATACCACGTGATTATAATCAGGTGAAATATTATGCTCTTGCCTGTGAGACAGACCAGCATACATTTACATCACTTTCACAAGAGGCCATTGAATTCAACGAGGAGGAGAATAAAATAAAAAGATACAGCGTTGCCACTTCAGCTTTCAGCCTTGAATGTTCACGTGCCCCGGTATCCTTGCACTTGGCAAAAATAATGTGTAAAACAATCCTACTTGATATAACACAACCCTTAAAGCATATGTTCGAATAGCCATGCCAGTAGGATGCACGAATACACCTTGCCATTATTATTTTATATTGGATGACATCTGTTGATTTCTATGAGTGCCACGTTGTATTTCAGCATTTTGACTGTGTGCTGCAAAGGCCTTTGAGCTGCTTGAGAAGGGAAATTGTTTGATTGGTTCATGTTCAAGACATAATTTCCCATTTGCAAATGAAACAAAAACCCAGCATTAGTACTTTAAAATACAATGTAGTTCTAAAATGTTGGAGTTAGGGATAGAAACAACCAATGTAAAAATTTCAAGTAATAAAATCAATGCTAAGTATTGATGAATATACAAAATGTGAACAATAGTTATATGAAAAATGTTTCCAGACTAAACCATCTACAGTTATGGTTTATTGAGAAAAATACTGATATTTCCTTGCCTTATTGAAAAAAAATTTATATGGTAAGATGTTTTGTGGTACAACAGACCTACATGCATCAAATGTGATATCTTGAACACTTTTTAAATCACTGCTCCCAAAGGTAATCAGGACCCTAAGAGAGTCCAATAAGCCCTGACGATAATTTTAGCACTCTTGCAAAATTTCCCCCTTCTGCTCTGGATCATAATGTAGTATTCATTCTCATTTTTGGGGGGGTCATTATACAATTAATATATACACATTGTCCCACCAAAAATAAGTTGTCTTCTATTAAAGTCTTCTTGTGTTGTTAATGCAGACAAAAGCATCAAAATCAAAGTCTGCATGAACAATGAATGAAGAAACCTTCATTTTCACAAAGGTCATGTCTTGTTCATGTTGTTGATGGTATGAAATGACTAGCTTGTTGAATGAACATATAGAAGATACGATGTACTTCTACTCATTCTTGTGTTGTTGTTTTTTCATTCATTTTGAAAGGAATGAAAAAGACAAGGTGAGCATGTACACGTGTAAGAAGTTCATGCAGAACTTACAAGGTGTAAATCCACTTTCTTCACATTCTCACATTTCCTTCACAATTAAATGTCATTTATTATTTCAGTTTTTGCCATTATGTTTAAAATGGACAACAATACACTTTAAATGTGACAAAGAACTGGTGTCTTTTGCTGTCTCTTTCATATTCTTTCTGCTTCTTAGTCAGTCTACACTTTCATTCCTACTATTTCACAATGTTTTTCCATGTGGATAGAATAAATGTTCCTAATAGCATTTGCCATCATGTCTTGAGCATAATCCTATATTTGTTTGGTATATCTGTATTGTATTTCTTCTCTCTCTCTCTTTCTTTGCCATTCAGGTTTTGGAGCCATGGCTGAGGTTTCAACGATTGTTGACAGGATAAAGGAAGCCCTCACATGATGCTGGCCATACATCTCTCCCTCTGTGATGCTGTATTGTATTTTCCTTTCGATGGCATTCATGTTTATTTGAACAGTTGTACCTCAATAAATGATCCAGGGTCATGTTACTATTTTTCTGTTGCCCAGTGCCACTGTCTTCAGAGTCTTCTTTAACCTGTTGAGGATGGGCTGATTTTGCTACAACACACATTTTCCATAGACTCCTGCCTGAGTATATACTCGGGACACTCGTCCGCAATGGGCTAATACAATTGTCTCCAATGAATGATGAACATTAACCAAAATAATTGAAGATGGAAAAGGAGGAAACAGAATTTAGCGGTTATGAATTCATCATAATGACCCTGTGTGGACATCTGGGTTCATTCCCCAGTTTTGTCTACTTTCTGATGTGTTTTCACGGTGGCACTAATAATAGTGTATAGCGAGTTGCAATAATACTTCAAACTTTCTGTAAAATCTGACAATGTCCAGTTTCCCCTATTTTGAGGGTCCTGAACACAAATCTGCTTGTTGCCAAATTTATACAGGTGTATATCCTGTCTTCAGCCATTGTCATGGGAACAATGTTATTCTTATTTTACAGTATTGAAATGTAATCAGAGTGAATATGTATTTAAAGATTTTGTGTTGCCCTTTTAGTAGAAATCAAAATCCTATTCTCATTCAGAGTCATTGGAATGCTGGAAATCGTCCATTGCCATGGTAATGCTTGACTTTCCAGAAACTAACACATTTATCATGAAACAGTGTGAAAACATGATAGAAGTGTTTGAGAATGTCTATTTCATGTTTGACATGAAAACTGTATTGCATAGTGGTTCTATGGCAATGACTTTGTAGAAATTGGTGTTTGAGGAAATAGAGCATTTCTGTGTCAATCAATAACACAAATGACTCAGTCCATGAACGACTAAGTGCGCATTGCTCCGAGACCGACTGAATCTGCATGTATGTTTTTTACCCATTGAAGATGAGCTGATTTTGCTATATACTGTATACGCCATATATTTCGCGAGTCTAAATTTTCGCAAATTAGGACTTCCCGACAATTTCGCAAGTGGTTAAATTCGCGATCGTGGAGTCCTGTACTGAACAGAGAAATGTATACGCATACGTAACATTCATATTGGCATTAGAGTCAATATTTTCATGTGTTTTTAGATGGAGAATTTCGCGAATAGTAGCTGACTCATAAAATTTGCAAAAATAAAAACCTCACAAAATATTTGGTGTATACAGTACGTATTTTCCATAGACACCTGCCTGAGTATACTCTTGACTAGTCTTTAATGGGTTAAAGTTACAGTTGTGCCTGATAGAACAGTTGCTTTGGCAACATCATTGTGGGAATTTTTAAGTAGATATGCTCAGTTTACAAAATCCATAAAAATTGAATGTGCTGATAGTGATGTAGTTAAATGTAACTCATTCTCTCTGACACAATATCTTCCAACATGTTCTTTTTAAGTTATTTAACTTTACTATCATAGTCAGTCTGTTTGCTGTTAAATTGACAATAGGTAAATGTTTCAGTGATGTTGCCATGGTAGCAGATCAATTAATTGATGAAATCCTTTAAAAAAAAAGAAGGATATGTGTGCTTGTGCAAAATTCACCAACATAAAAGCATTTTGTGACTTACAATATATATACGCTGTAAGTGACAACATTTTCTTCTTTTAAAGGGGAAGGCTAGTAACTGATCAGTGGGAATCAGGGGAAATGCTGGGAGATGATTGTTCCAATCCTTATGGGATTCATTCAAGAGGTCATTGTATATCTATTATTGTGTGAAAATGATTTGCTTCAGAACTGTCTCATATTCAAGTAATGTGCAGATTAATGCTCCGTTACTGACCTGGGACGCTAACCTGGAAGCATTAAACTGCACATTACTTGAATATGAGACCATTCTGAAGCAAATCATTTTCACACAACAATAGATATACAGTGAACTCTTGAATGAATCCCATAAGGATTGGAACAATCATCTCCCAGCATTTCCACTGATTCCCACTGATCAGTTACTAGCCTTCCCCTTTAAGCAACATGTTCGATTGCAATCAAAATCTCAGTTATCCAAAACCATGTTGTACTCAAAAGTGACATATGCCATGGCAGCACCTGAACTCTCAAAAAGTAATATGTGTTTGGAATGAAATATCACATAAAATTAAGTGACAGTCAAGCCTAAGATATGATATCTTTACAAATTCTGATTATTCAATGTCCTGTTTCATTGCAGAACTTTTCAATAGCTCATATGGCAGCAACATTGGTATTATAGTTCGAGGAAAAAAAACACCCATGATGTAAAAGTTCAAGGACATGGGTCTATTACCCTTTGCAAAACATATTTTTCCACCTCCAATACAAAGTCAGCAGGGGAAGATGAAACTATGTGTGAACTTGTGCTCTTGTTTCAAGAGTGAGATTGTGTACCAAATACATAGCAATATCAATAGAAGTACATCTTACAATTTCTGCAAATACCCCTAAATATACAAGATATTAATGTCTTCAAGCCTAAAGCAACCTTTATAGTATATTTTGAATCTTCAGGTTGCGATTTGGAAGTGATGAGCACTCCCCTATAGCTCTACTCAATTCATGTTGATAGTGAAATTTGCTGGAGATTATTAACATTGCATCCTCTCAGTCTGTGTATTAAATATACATTTATATGAACAAATATTTAATTTTGAGATAAAAATAAATGTGACAGATATAGCAATGATATGCATTGCAAGATTCATGATGCAAATTTGAAGGTACCAAGCTCATGCCTGGCACCATTCTTGCATCATCCCTCTCAATGATAAGTGACCTTCTGTTTTGTGACAAGTATTTGCAGGAATAAAATAAGATGTAAATGACTATGATCTGTGATACCTGGCTGTGATGCATCCCTCGAACACCATGATTATTATACTATGGAAAAGAAGAAACAAACAAACACTACAGTTTAATAGTATGCTAGCTTCATAGCCAATAAGATACTTTATAACAAAATATACCATCTTCAATAAAGACTTGAATGTATATAGCTCATTGATACTGATTTGTGTATAATACAGAGCACCCAGAAAAACTAGATTTCAGTTGTAATTTGTTAATCATATGATGAATTATGCAGAAAGTTTTCTATATTACTGCATAAAATCCTACCTTTGTAGATGTATATTCTTCCTTGTACACAAATCAGTGTAAGTGAGCTTGAAGTCTATGAATAGTAGAAATCACGCATAAGGTTGTGTGTACCCTTCAATTTACAGCATGTCACTATTCTATCTTGCTTATTTTACGTGTATCTTTCCACCAGATCACAGTCAACGAGTCCTGAAGGGGAGTAAAGATGAAGAAAACAAAAACAAATAAAAATGAAATTGAATGACACCTCCATAGCGTGAATATCTGTTTCTTTCTTGAATGAAAAAAAAAAATGAAGGGGAGTAAATTGACACATTATTTCCGTTTGAAATAAAACCTGAGCAGCATGACGTTTGTAGTACTTTGTACCTTGTCAGTTATGTGATTATCAAATCTGATTTTTATACCATCAATGCCACAACCTGTACTCTTCTGTTCTCTGGCCGTGTGTGTCCCCGCCAAGCCCGCTGGAGTAGTTTGTTGTGGTAACCTGAGCCCCAGTAACAAGGACAACGCAACCAACTTTTGCTTGCAAGTCTCTCGGTCCCTCTCCCATTCTTTCAGACATGGTTGATGAAATATCGCTTATGCCTGTATGATTGTGTGTGTGTGTGTTTGTGTGTGTGTTTCTTTGTGTGATATACAGTGTACACTGTATGTATATATATATATATGTATATATATCTTTATCTATATATATATATATATATTCATATATTCATACTTTCATATATTTGTATGTTTATGTATTTATATATTTGTATATTTCAGTTTTATTATGTCTTTCAGTTTATCATCATTGATTTAATAAGTTCTGTGATTCTGATGAAGATGTACTTTTGTTTTCTTTTTCGGCTTTTTTAAATTAAATTATAGATTAAATTATATCTATGTATATGCATATATATATATATATATATATATATATATATATATGTTATGGACATAATAGTATTGCATTAAGTGAGCCATGATCAAGTACATATATAGTCTGAAAATCCATGCAGACGCAGTCTTTCACATAACAATTTCCAAACAGGGAGTGGAAAAGGAAGGCAAGTGGAAGGAGTGATCCAAAAGGGGGAAATATAAACACTAATGTGAGCGAAGGGGAAAAGAGAAAACAAATAGCATAGTTTTGTAGTGACCCTTGAGAGATACAGTTAGGTACAATGCACCTACAAAACACATTTTTAGGAATGCTATGAATAATTTTACAAATAATAAAATGTAATCACTTTTAGTAGTATTCTTATGTACGTCGATGTAGGGCAATTTGTCAATCGGTTGCAATGAAAACATATCGACGGAAGAATTTCATCAATTTCAATAATTACGCAGTATACCCGCTGCACGCTAAAGGATTAGAACCAGCACTGGCTGTCGGGTGGAAGCTCGGTGATCTAGTGGATAAGACACCTGTCCGCAGATCTGTAGGTCGTAGGTTCGAATCCTGCTCGACTATGTACGCCCATGATTTTTGTCATGGCTACTTCCAAAACACTGATTAAATCAGTGCTTATTTACGTCGATGTAGGGCAATTTGTCAATCAGTTGCAAAGGATCTCATCTATAACCATGATTTGAGATATACATGTACTATATTCTCAGTTTAAGGAACTAACACACATACTGGACACTTATAAAGGAAAGGCTGAGAACATGTTTGTTTATTTGCCATCGACAAATGAATGGACATTATCATGATCTTATAATGAGACTACCACATAATATGTTATTGAAACCGGGAAAAGTATGCGATAGTAAGGCTTCTGTCTTCCACACAAAGGAAGAACAGTTTTCAATTATACGAAATGGCACACACAATAAAACGAAACTCGAGTCTGTTAAGGGTGTTAAGCAAAGGAAAAACAAATCACAAGTACCCTTCACCTCACTGCAATCAACACCAGCTCTCTCCCGTCGGATGATAGCCCGAGTTTTGCTTCGATTGTCTCCTCCAGTGACATTTGATAGCATGCTTGTCTATTCTCTACCTCTTTTCTGTTGCTGGTAGGGAGAGAATCGTTGTTTCAAGTTGTCCTTTTTTTATACCAAATCCCACCCCCTCCATTAAAAATGGGAAAAGGTTTCTGATGTGGTCGTCATAAATGCGCTGTGACCGCAAAACATTACACTTTGTGATAGAGACGCCAGAAGCATCGCTCAGGGCTCCTATCTAAAACCGATATCGGAGTCGGCACAAAAGTAACAATTCGCTGACTCAAGTTTGGTAAGTGTTGCCATTTTCTCTTTCCGATTCCCGGGCACTTATTCCACATACCTGAAACCTGTAGTCTGCTAATCTTCTTACTTTTAATCTCACAGTCATAATATGGCATAATGTGATGATGTGAAACGGGGATTTCGAAGGAAATACACGTAAGCGTTTCCTCTCCTGTTGAAACTCTATTCCATTTTGTCTTTGAGGACTTCGCGTCGGTGCTCCACGTTTTCTCTAAACTTTGACATAAAGTAACAGTAAGTGGCACACTGTATGACTACTCAGTGTGAATGGCATTCGGATCCCCCTCTCATTTGAGAAATTCACCTTTTATTAATCTACATTAAGTATGAAGAAAACAGACTCGTTTTACAAAATAATGATCGTCTCCTAAGATCCTAAAGGAATGATCCCCACACTCGCTAAAACAAAATACTCAACACACAAACTAACGAAATGGAATTAAAAAGCGCTTCATTCTTCGTTATCCACTATCCTGCACGGTTTAATATTAGTACCTTACAAGATATGATAAAAATTATCCAAGATTTGTGATTTAGTAAAATGCTCATGATGATAGACATCGTTATTTTGATATAATTAGGGCATAACGGTATCCTGATTTGTACCTTCATCCCTACAGGTATAGTCCTTGAGAGTATTGAGTTGGTTTCCTCGACGACCGGCCATGTCTAATGCCACAACAGACGGCGACATGTCAAACATGTCGCCCATTCCAACGAACATGACGGAGTGGGAATTCACCGACTACGGACAGCGGGTCTTCATTGCTATCCTGTTCATCACGATCTCGCTCCTCGGCCTGGCGGGGAATCTCCTGGTCATCATCGCCGTCAACCTGTCCCGCAAACTTCAGACGGCTACCAACGCCTTCGTCTTCAACACCGCCTGCGTCGACTTCCTAAACTGTCTTTTTCTCCCCTTCAACTCTGTGTCTATGCTCAGCCGAACTGGCTGGCCGATGTCGTACAGTATCTGCACGCTGTCGGGTGGGATCACCATGGTGTGTCTGGGCGCTACCGTCGTCAACCTGGCGCTCATTGCCTTCAACCGCGCCTATTTGATTAAGAATCCGCGCACGCATTATCGCCAGCTTTACACACCGATCAAGCTGGGCATGATGGTCTTCTTCGCTTGGCTCTACCCGATCATGGCGTTCGCCTTGCCTCCGTCTCTTGGCATCGGTCGCCTCGGATACTCCCATCCCTACAAGGTGTGTCTCTGGGACGATACACATCCACTCTACTACATCAACGACTACATCGTGGCTGCCACATTTCTTGTGGCCTTCATAGTCATAATCGTCTGCTACTCGACAATCTACGTCCACGTCAGGCGCCATAACATCCGTCTGAAGGTGGTGTACAACACTGGATCCTCCGGCTCTCGAATCGTTAAAGAGAAAGGACACAACTCGACCCTGGACACGAAGGAAAGAAAGGCCAACAAGCGCGAGATTCAGATCACCAAGAACCTGTTTTACGTGGTGTGCGCCTTCTTTGTGTGCATCCTCCCTTATCCGATCACTCTCACCATTCCCATCAAGAGCGTTGCTGACGTGTATGCTGGCGTCCTCCTCATGGCCAACTCCTGCGTTAACCCCCTCATCTACAGCTTCAAGCATCCCCACTTTAAGATGGTCTTCCACTACATGGTGCACTTTGAGTACGACGAGATTCCAGAACCCACCAGCCTCCTCAAGTTCATCCTCAGATCCACAGGTCTGGAGAAGCAGCGGTCAAACACCAACCTGCGCACCTCCAAGAACGAAACCGCTTCTACTCGTTAGAACCCAAAATGAACTGGATATTAGAAAGAGAAACATTGTTGTGAATAAGTCGATGTGGATCATTGCAATGAGTCAATCCTTCATCGAGATGAGTAATCACAGCTATGACAGGATCTAATGAGATGATAATGTCTCTGAAACCCAATGTATCATCCAGCGTGCTGCTTATACATTGACCGACGCAACAACAGTAAGAAACAACAGTAAGGTTAACGACAATGTTTACGTACATCTTGATATTACCAGTAGCACTTTTTTTTTATGTGGTTATTTTACTTTAATAGTATGCTTATATACATGTAAGAATAATGGCTTATCATGTTAACATCAGAGAGTGTTCTGAGGTGCGTATATTGCGGGGCAATATCGGAGTTAGGTTTAAGTGCTTTTATTATTTATATGTCACCATGGTCACGATCACCAGAATATGCATTTATCAGAATAATGTATACATTTATTTGATATTGCTTTGGCATAAATTGTGTTAAATGTCAAAAAACAGCTCACACACTAACGCAACGACACTTTCCCCCTCAGCATCAAAATACGTAGTAATACGGTTCATGCAATAGTGTTAAGGATTATTCTATGTAGTGTAGAAATATTTTGTACATAGAATTCTACTTGGTTATTTTTGAAATAGATTTAGTAGTATAATGACTTCAGCAATCGTGAGATTGTCATAATAATCATTGATGTGATTTAAGTTTTCCCGTTCAGTTTTGTTCGAGTTGCATTTGGTTTAACGACGCAATCATTCAATTTCGAGAGAAATACACGGGCAGGGTTCAAGCTTCCAAGAGGTGGGGTCAAAAATGTTAAAATGGATGTTCAGATGCAAAAAGTTATGAGTTATGGTCATTTTGTGTTAGTTATAACCATACATCCATATCATTATCAAATGAAGTGTATCTGGAAGAAGAATGAGAAAGAAAAACATGAAAAAATGATTGAATTAAACTTTTTGAATTTCAACTTTGATATAAACATGAAATTATGTAATTACAAGCAGTAAAAAGGGGGAATTTAATATGAAGGAAATCGGCGAGAATTGCATAAAACTACAGAATTTGTTTATGTTGACTGAATTCGAACGTTCAAAGTGCGAAGGTATTTGTGTATTAATGAAATTGAAATCAGTATTGGGACGAAATTCAGCGTCTGTATCTAGGTAGCGCGAAATTGAATGACAACTTCCCTTAGTTAATTTAATAGAATGAATCCATCTCTAAAGTGAATGAAATATACTTTAAAAGGAATGATATGAAACGAAACTAGATACTCAACAAATGAAAATGAACCACAAGAGCAGAGTGTTGACGAAAATCGTTTGAACTTGAACGCCTATGCATGAAGTCGAATGCAAATCTGATGAAATTGAGTGGGAAAACCTTTAATTTTCAGACGAAGACATCGATTTTGATATTTTTGAAAGAATTGAGGAAGCAGGAACTTCCAAGTGTTTATTAAGAGATAAAGAGAAGAAGAGCTTAATAAGAAGACAAAATGGAGTGAGCAATGGGAAAAAGCAAGAGAAGAAAGCAGAGGAACATTAAAATTTGTTAAAGAGCAGAGATTCGAGTACATTCCATTGTGAAAATGTGATGTTACTTACACTGACATCATGAATACTTGAAAGAGATAAGGAACAGGATGGCATTATTTTAGATACGAGTCTTTGCTTTTACGATATATTGGAATTCATGTAAATATCATCATTTAACGTCACTTTATACCAAGATTTGATGGTGTGACTACAGACGTCAGTTGCCAACAACAACAAAGAAAAAGTTATTTTGGGATAATTTTACAACATATTTTCAGTCCAAAGTTTGAAAAACCAGCGTGCACCATATCAACTATAAGAATGTGAAATATCATAACTCGGCTTGTACATCATCGGAAAGCTAACGATGTACTCTTTTTTTTTTTAATTATGCATGTAAGAAAAATATTCGAAATTACATCCCCCCCCCCAAAAAAAAAAAATAAGGAAGAAAAAACACACATACACATAAAACAAATATTCAGAAAATACCCTCCCTCACTTTGTACGGGCAGCCGACAATGATAATCGATGTACTCATTCGTTCATATTTCTAAATGATATTTACTTTGCGCAAGATTTTTTCAGTTCTGAGGCATTGATGATCAGTCTAAGCTGTGAAAGAAGACCCTCAAAAGATGAGTTTTCATATTTTCTTCGGAGTGTATGTTTTGTAAATAGATATACCGATGTACATGACCTTAATTTCATCATGTTATCTACTTTGCTGTTATTATACATTGCATTGATGTTCCACGGCGTAAAGACTTGAATACAACCGATGTTTTGATTCCTTTAATATTAAAAAGAAAACGAGCTTGAGAAATGAACAATACAATATAAGGTATCTTTTCAAAGAAATACACACTAAAGTGGGAAATCGGCATATTTTTTTTTTTTATCGGGAAAGAAAATGTTGACCATCGCTTGTTTGGAAGGAAAGCACAGAGTTGGCAATTACTTATTTTTACTCTTATTCCGTGATACCTATCTACTGTAATGATACAAAAAGTCTTATGAATAGATTGCTCCGCAATGCTATTTGTTTGCATGTTGTAACGGCAAGTCTGTAAATAAAGTACTTCCCACTTTAATTTGTCTGTATGATGGCATGATTTGACCCACATAACACACACAAACACACACACACACACACACACACAAACACACACACACACACACACACACACACACACACATGTATTATAGACTTACATGCCAGGTATTATACATAAATAGATGTGAGTATGTATACGTTTATGAGTAATGACACATAATATGCATGTACACTTTACAGCGCTAGAAGTTATCTCAGGTGTTGTTTGTTTGTTTGTGTGTGTGTGTGTGTGTGTGTGTGTGTGGGTTTTTTTTTTTTTATGTACAGCTGGCCGGGATTTCACTCCTTGTAACGCAGATAGAGTATGTAGAACTCATGTTTCCAAACGATGATTCCATCCGCGCCGTTCTGTCGTGATTCAAAAGATAACAACGAATAATATGAATAGTATGATGAAAATATTATAGGCCTATGTAGATTAATATGAAGGATTTCTTGTATAAAAGAAAATGCAGAACTGAAGGTTTACTAAAGCTTCAATCATCAATCTGATATTGATTGGTCCATTTTATCTCTTGTTCGTAGATAGATTTTATTTTTGACTCATAACTTGCTATCTAAAATGGTACAGATTTCAACAATCCCTTCGCCAATGAGTGAAAACCTAGTCAATGTTTAGTTTTTTTTATATTTTCTGAAAGAGCAATTCTTCTTCAATGTGGGGTTCTAAATTTTTGGATCATAAAGTGAACATAAAAACAAATAATTCTTTCCATTTTTTTCTAGAACACTTATATTCGGTCGGACGTAGGCTGTCTCAGATTTGCGAATTAGGAGCACTATAAGAAATCCTTGTAGCACTTTTCACTTTTCGACTCCAGTAACTTCTGAAAGGATGTTGCAATAGACTGTAAGTTAGTGTCGGTCAAGAATATCATGTACTTAATGATGCGCAAACTTCCAGTTTAGTTTGATGATCCTTTTATAGTGCCTGCCATTGAGCTTTATATCCTGTCCTTTATTCCATGCACGTTTTTCCAGAGTGTTTACTTATGTCCCTTTATTAGGTTGAGTTAAGAAAATCCCTTTGTATTAAAGTACATGTTACTTTGAAGCATACAGTTTGCTCTTTCAAAATCCGCCCTTATCTAAAAATCCACCGCTGGCGACGTTTTGTCATGAAGGTCACATTATGTGCGTGGTTTGCCTTGGCACCCTTCTTTCCCTAGCAATCCTACACTATATTTTTCTCTATTTCTGTGTCAAACGCTGTCTTCCTAGAGCTCTGTTCTAAAGATTACTGTGTATGGGAAATGTTCACCCTATATAGGGGCTATTTACTTGCGTGAAACTGTACTCTTCATAGATACCATGTGCAATAGTCAGCTTTTCCTGGCATAAGAGATAGGTACTTTGACGTGTTTGAAAAGTTTCACAACGTAGGAGCACTTTCCGGGTTGAGGCTCCCTGCGGAGATCCGCGTACATTCACCCCACTTCTCCACGATGTGGCTGAAACTCGACCAGGAGCGTGGATATACGGGCGAGCTCACGAGGTTGCGGGTCACTCGGGGCACACCGCTTCCAGCAAAAACGCAGCAAGGCCACAGCGCACTCAACGGATTTGGTCACGGACGAGCGCAATGACATTAGTAGCACTCACTCTACTTGTCTTAATACGTAGGCAAGCTGAAGTGGTTAATCATCACGTTCAATATCAAACTAGGTCTTAGACTTACACAAATAGCAATCATAATCAGACCTTAAGTACGCGTTTGACTATATCAAATTCCTAAAATGAGTTAACTCTATTCCTGTTAAGTTAGGATATTTGCGATTAAAGTTGCGAAACACACAAAGAAAATACAAATAAATACAAAACATATTTAATCATAGTTCAGGGATATCCTTGTTGAGTGACCAGTGAGGTACCACTGGAGAGATTTTGTCCTGCTCTTTGTGATGATGGACTTACTTTAAAGGGATCGTATAGTTTTGGTTGAGACGTAACTTCGGGTTATCATCATTTTTGGTGAGATAGTGAGAAACCTCTTGAAATATGAAAGAGCATGTAATTCCATGAGGATTTTAACGTTTATTTGATGAAAATTAATTTTGAAATGGCTGAGATATCCAAAACAGAGTGATCCCAATAAACTGTGGGACCCACATTTTATTACGATAGTTTTGTTCCACTTTGTTTTTGGATGTTTCAGCTATTCCAAATGCGATTTTCATCAAATAAACCTTGAATTCCTCTTAAAATGGTATGCTCTGTACTTGTCTATTTCATAAGTGTTTTCTTGGTATCTCGCAAAAAAGTTGAAGCCCAATTTTCATTTCCACCAATACTGTACCATCCCTATCATATATTCTAAAATGGCGTTTAGCCTATTTTGTGGTCAAACTCTTTTAATTATATATGCCTGTGTATGTCTGTCTCTTTTCTCCGCCATTTTTCCTCTCTCTTCTATCTTTTTGAAATCGCTTCGTGCTACTAGAGATCAATTCTAGAAATGTTCATAACAACCACTTTGGGCTTTTGTTTTCTGGAGATTTCCTATTCAATTCGCTTTTGGAAGAAATTGCAAATATAGTATTCCATTTGGCTATTTTTTAGTTATTTTCTTCGTCTTTAGGACACGTAATCAAGCACATTTATACACTTTTAATACTTTTTATACCTGTCACTTACCAAGCACCTATTTATGCAACAACTCACTCAAATTTGAGTGGAAAAGACTCACTCATTTCACAGGACATACAACTTCAACCACACACGAAAATGATGATTTTTTTTTTGAAGACAAAGATTTCTTGTTTATAATAACGATTCCAGATCACTTTCATCATTTTGCGCATTATCGCAAATATTTACGTTACACATAATTCAAGATGAAAATACCATCCAAGGAATGGGCCTATACATTGTAATAATAATGAGCGTCACTTCCCTGAAAATGTTGCAGGCAGATATCAGGGCAACCTGTTGTATCCATGTGCGTAAGCGCGAGTTGAACGTGCTGCAGATACTTGCCACTATGCAGCAGAGGACGACCTTTCAATTTTTCAAAGGGGGGGGGGGGTGACCGGTCGTCTGTTACAAATTCAATGAGTTCAAACAATTCAGATTAAACAATGAGGAATTTCCATGTCCGGGTCTGACAAAGTTAGTGTGGGTTTTAGAGTTTTTCCCCCCTCATAGCTTTGACACTCGGGCTTGACATCTTGTCAAATGAATTATTGCGAACTCTATGATTAATATTATGTTAATATTTGTATCATCAATAACTTTATTTTAACAAAATGACGGCATAAGATTCTGCTCAACTTGTAAGTTAACTTGAAAAAAAAAAGTATCAAAGAAACACATTTTATCTTTGAACGTTGTGGCCTATGCATTACTTCATCATAATTTATAGTTCTTCGTTGACTTCTGCCCGTGGTGACAGTCTGAAAAAAGAAATGCTGTTCTTTATTACTATTATCATCTTGCCATTTATAGGCCCTCACTAATCATCATAATGGGATGGCATTGGTGAACATGGTAATCAATGACCTTTGCAACTAAATTTTAATGCAGTGTAAGTAGGGAATATTGCACAATGCGTTTGAACGCCAAATAACAGGGGACCTTGTCTTGTGAATATTGAGGTGTGGAACAATTTGCCTAATAATCAACACCAAATATGATCTTACTCACGAAATGTATTGTATCTGATTTGCCAGACAATCTAAGACAAATAAGAAATAAAATTGCTTCGACATGGCTATTCTACTGTTACAACATTCACACTGATAACTTAAAGATTTATGAAATAAAAGTACTTTTCACACAGTTTGGTCTGTCTTTGTTTTTGTTTTGTTTTTTTAATTATGAAGATACTACAACATACCGATTGTATTGGCCTGTTTTGAAACTTTTTCCAAGGGATGCGACTTTGCTCATTTATTGATGGTTATCCATCCATACCTTAACTAGCCATTTATTATAATCTCTTGATTTCAATGTGCAATATCATAATTGTTGGCAAAACTTGGACTGCGCTATCAAATGAACCTTGTTTTACGCTATACATTAAATGAAAACGAAAAAGAGAAAAAAAAACCCCAAAAGATACGATTTACTACCCTCACTACAGAGAGGAAAATTCTTTTTTTGACATCTACTTTTGATGTAGATTCTTTTTATATTTCGTAACCATTTCACTCAGCTGTACAAAGGGCTGCGAGAACGTTCTACAGATTTGTAGTAAATGAAATCAATTATCCATCATGTGATTTTCGCAAATTACTTTATGGATACTTTATGGATAATTTGCTGACCCAACTGTTCACAAATGTCATTGTCTTTTATGGCATGATACCAAACATGCCAAGCTAGCTTTCCTCAATTTCGTTGGTACCGACATTTGCAGAGTCTAGAATTGGAATGATTTGAGCATCGTCGGCAAGCGTAAGGGAGATTCGCGGAAGAGGCTCCGACTCGGATATCTTCGGCAGCTTAACGAATTGATCCGTGATACTGAGCCGATCTCCCGAATATTTCCTACTCTGACGACTAGGTTCCATCGTCTGCAGCCAATCACTTACGAGCTCGTCTGAGTTCTTCAAGGTCGAGTCGCCTATGAGATTCGACATTGTGTCGCGGGATATCGCTTCAGCAGCATCAACTGCATCCGGTGTTTGTTCATCCTTCCTTTCATTAGATTCTTTTGGAGTTTGTTCAGTTTTCTCTACACCGTTTGCATCATCACCTTGTTCATCGGCATTTTCAAGAGGAAGTGGTTGCCTTTCTTCGTGGTTCTCATCATCATCGAGTTCATCTACGACGGAATCATGATCGCTTACGCTGTCGACGTGTCCTGGTGGAAGAATGAATCTCACGCGTTTCCTTTTGCTCTTCGTGGCGACGTGTTTTTGCATCTTCCGCCTCCTCTCTATGAATGCCTGCAGCGCCTCCTGTCGACGCCGCGTAATCTGCCAGGGAGAGTTCGTGTGCGCGTGATCTCCTTCATCGAGCTGGGTGTATTCGACGGTTATTGGATAATCGGGTAACATGATATCTCCGGTTTGCACAGACCGCTTGTAGACTGGTTTCAGTTTCCCGCCGGGCCTCCGTGCTGGGATATAGCTCTGGAGTTCGCTCTCCAGAATGTGCGAGTAGAGGAACTGCTTTCTGATTGGATGTCGCCTTGCCACTTCTTGCTCGTGGCGTCGGAGTGCTGCGAAATTGATCGGTTTCTTGCGCTGGTAAGGTCTCTTGATCTTCTTCGGTTTCGGCTTCGGAGGTGGTGGAGGGGGCTCTTTCTTTTTCTTCTTCTTCTTTTTCGGTTTGATTGGTGTAGGTGGCCTCTCGGGCTCAGTATTGATGTCATTCTCGTACGGTGATCGCTCTGCTTTGTAAGGAAAGGGATTGATTGTCAGTACGTGCACATCGTCGGCTTCCTCGCCCTCCGATTCGCTTTCGTCGAGCGAAACTCTACTAAGAAGTATCTCTTCGTCGGTCGTTCCGTCATATATCCCACTGTCCGTGATCGACCCATCGGAAGCTGTTCGTGCGCCACTCAAAAGTTTTCGGCTGTCGGACTGGGGCGTCGCGAGGTATCGACCCTCAACTTCTAGCTGTCTCACGCGGTCGTACATATCCAGCGACTTAGACACTCTGTGGTTATACAATTTATTCACACTCAGTCGTAAGCCAGCGCTGTGGTTTGCGTTCGATTGTCGCGGAAATTGTCTTATTTTTGGCAGTGAATTACTTGAGTGCCTCGTGTCCTCCTGACAAGACAATAACTTCGAATCTTTATCAAGAGCTAGATCGTTTTCGGGGTCATCTTGCAACAGGTCATAGCGACGCGCTCGTTGCAGTGATTTACCTTGTACAATATCTGGTAGAAAACCAGTTTCAAGTCGCGTTTCATACGGTGGAAAGGATTTTTGTGTAATTGCATTTATCCGCGGCCTTTCCAAACTGGAGGTTTGATGAGGACATATCCTGCTAAAAGCGGGGAGGTCACGAACGGAATGATCGTTTCCCAGTCCGGTCATAACCGCGCAGCTGTCGCACTTTGGTGCGTTGTGAATCCAAGTGACGTGGTGTGCCAAGACCGGTTTGATGTCATCCGGGTCAATCATGCTGTCCGTCAGTTAATCGTCGTCAGAGTTGATGAGCATCATTCTCCAACCATGACGACATCGGCATGTCCAGCACCGAACACGAGTATCCGAAGACTTCTGTCATTGACCTGTAGGAATGGGAAACAACATGACGGAACGGATGTGTCAGCTGACGTCTTACTTATAAACACATGTCTGTCGTCGAGCAATAATTACTTTGATATGATTTTCATCGTCAGTCATCGAAAGGACCTCAATACAACCTCTATAAGTATTAGTGAAATACTCAGGATGGACACTGTCGATAGTAATTATCAATATTTGCAAGCGCTATTATTTATTATGTATCGAGCGTCACGAACTATCGGCGGCAGGTTCGCAAAACCTCTTCCTTAATTCGCCTCTCCATAATAAAATGAGTCATTTGATAAAAAGTGCGTGTCTGATACTGTCGCTTTGAAAAAGAAAGATGATGATTACTACTATGGTAATCAACATCTCCCATGTGACACGACACCGGTGTAGGGACCGAGAGCAAGTATAGGTTTGTATCGTACAAAAAAAAAAAAAAAAAAAACACCCAACAATAAGTACAAAAGACACTATCCGTCCTTCGAGTGCGCTCATCATATCCATTAGTCTGATGACGTCCACTAATAAACGCTCGGCATATTATAGCCACCATCATGATCATCCAATTATGATAGAAAAGTCTTGCTTGATTTGAATTAGTGTAATGCAGTGACGTGCCTGAGGAGAATATGTATCCAGCAAAAAAAAAAAGACAAAAAAACCCTAAAGACAAAAACAAAGAACAAAACAGAACAAAATAAATGTAATAAAAATAAAATCAAGCTTCGAGCTTTAAGCTTCTCTCTATTTTTTCTCTCGACTGCGAAAATTATCGCAACGCTTGATTTTGGCATTTTTACTGAACTATCAGTTCCTATACACTCGAGGTACAATTGTGAAAGCAGAGATACTTGCATATTATGTGCCATGAATTTGTACTATGAACTGTACTATTTAGTGTAATTTCACTTCTCTTTTTCTTTTTATTCGTTTTTTTTTGTCTGTGTCTTTAGAAACGACATAAAAAGTCATTTTTTTCTTTTCTTTTCTTCGTCCAGCAACCTGTGCTTTACAGAATGATAAAAAAGCATCTCCAAGAAGTCTGAAATTTGTGTTTACGATAATAGTTGAAATTTCGATCGATTTTAATAATTCCATTTAGCTTAATGTTCGTTCACATACTAATGATTTAAGTAGAAAAAATGTCATACATGATTGTACATTAAGTACTTTGTAATGTAGCCCACTCACTTTTTGGAAGACACATTTCCTTCTATGTATAGACGGTAAGCATAATTAATCACTATTCCGCTCCCTCATTTATTAGACACAATTTGTCTTAATCAGCCCTGCCAACTATACGTATAAAAACCAAAATGTCATTTATTCGACACGACAAATCAACTGTTGTGTGGGGCGCTTGAAGCATAAATATAATTATTTCTATTGCATAATCAATATTCATTTTGTAGAAGAGCTACGCTAAACGTGAAATCAATCACTTTGACAATAAAATTTACAAAATTATCACCGGCGCTCCTTTGCAAATTAAATTTGCGACTGCACTTCATGGAAAAGTACAAGTTTTTATTTCAGGAGGAATTTCACAAATATCTGATTGTTCCTTTCACTTGCAGTACTATAACCAATCTTTCAAAAAGAAATGCGAAAAGGGGCTATTCATACTAATACCCTTCTTTTGAAGATCGTTTATTGTTATCTTTTGAGATAGAGGCAAACCAGGAATACGGAATAATGACAAATTGATGAAAATATTCAGCGATACAGGCATAGATGTCCTATAAAAGTATCACTGCAATGTCTGTTAAGTTTATTGCCTGTCACTTCTATGTTCTGACACAAATTTGCTCACCGTGATTTTGTATAGTTGAACCGTATCGCGTTGAATTAATACTCCAGTAGGCCTACTTTGTGTCTCTTTGTAGACTGATGTCCCGAGTCATTCAGTCAGTACATTATAACGAAGAATGATGTGTGTTGCCGGTTTTGTAGTATCACGTACAGATCAGCTCATAACATGTCTCGATGGCGTCAGTTAATAGCAGTCACCTCATGTTCGCTTTAACAGGCGAATCACCTTCGCTTATTTCCTGATTACACGGACTGAGTGTACCACTTGGCGCCGCAGTATGACAGAGTAACGATAGGCAACACTGAAGACCAAATCACGACCAGTCCCACCGAATGACAAATCGATATCAGATTCTCTTAAATCTGTCAGACAAAATCTCATCCTGTTCTGTCAGTTCCAGACCATGACCGTCTACTGAATGTTGGCTTCAACACACAACTTGTTGCTGAAAAACATTGTTATCCCACAGGATCGCTTATGCATGTTCTTCCGTACCGATGGTAGTCCCATGCATTAGCGGTCCCGAAAGCCTGTTGCTCGAGGTTGGGGAGTGCTGGTGATTGAATAATTTCGTTCGTGGTTAAAGCGTGTCGTGGTTGCCTAGGCGAGAAGCAGCTATTTGTTTGCTCCTGTGGCAGGTTGAATAGCTTCTCGGGCCGGGGTAAGTCATCGCCGTCAGCCATGCATGGGAGAGTTTCTTTGTCGTGACGTCTGAGTGTTTGTTCGTGTCATCGGGACATGATTAAGTATCAGAATGTCGCGATAGACGGACAGAATCTTAATCCAACTGTTCAGGAACTAGGAGATCATTGCGAACATGTCAGGGCTTCAAAAGAATGTCAGTCAGGCATGCACCCTGTCACCTCACAACGCTCATAAATTCTCTCAAAATTGCATGACGTCTTTTGCTTCTGGTGCTCTCGTAGAAATCAATCAGTTTACCCACGAAGATATCAAAATGTGTACTGCATCCAAAGTTCAATTCTTGATGCTACGCATGAAATCACATGGAAGCTATCAAACCCTGTTGACAGGTTGCATTCATTTGCTTTTACACAAAGCTACAAGAAGAAAACAATAAAGCTCATAAATCAAATGTTTTGTCAATTTCAAGTACACATCATGATAGAGCAAAGGAATTGGTTTCCCCATTATGGAGTATGGGCAACACGTTTATCCCCAAAACAACACGATTAATAGGAAACAAGTATGGGTATTTCTATAGGTAGAGAGACAAATTATTGCGTTTTGCTAAATTCGTTGTAGATGTTTCATGAAAATTATTTCTCAGCAAAAAAGTTGACCCTCTCCGTGCAAGAATGTGATGTAAAATGTACGTGGGTGTGTCGCAGCTAAAATTAAGATTCGTGTGTATCCATCCCGTAAACACATGTGTTTGTGTGTATGCGCGTGTGTGGGATTTTGTGCCATAATGATAAACCTTTATCATCACAGTCATCACGTGTAGCAGAACGCTGTGCTCCTTCCCAGGTGCACGAGTAATGATTAATGCAGGACATTGCTAAGAGAAAGAGAAATAGAGAGAGAAATATAGAAAGAAAGAGATGAAAAGAGAAAGGAAGAGAAGAGAGGGAGAGCGGCACAATAAGGATTCATCAATCATGAATTGATCCATCGATCAAAGGTGAAATTTCTATTCATTCCTTGCAGCGCTGGAAGTACACATTCTAGTTAAGATCATACAATTCAAGATTCGTTGCTTGACACTAAATAAAAACAAAACAAATTCCTCTTTGCCCTTCATATCATCAATTGCCAGGGAATACTGACAATACCATTGGGAAATTGCAAACAAAAATACTCGTTGGGGCATGAAGACATCCTGATATGCCTACTACGGGTGAGTACTCTTGCATCTGGAGCTCTCTTGACTGCTGAAAATAATAATAATGTATGTATTTGTTATCCAAAGCATGACGAGGAATAGAAACGAAAATAGATGATCAATAGAACTGCCTGTCAGAGGCCATTAAGTGCACGTTCCTGTACACTTTCGGGGTTTTAGAGCAAATACAATCATTACAAGTTCCGTTTCAACGTTGAAAGATTGCCTTTGTGTGAATGCTGCCAGCCAGTTTCAAAGCGCAGTGTAAATCCCCCTGACTGACAAAGTACACTCTATAGCAAAAACTTAAGATAGACCAAATTTAATGTCAACTTTGTCTCCATGGCAATAATGTCAGCAACCCGAAGCATTCAAACTGTTCTGTTTATTGTGTGTATGAGACTGCTGTCACTCAGATTTCATGCAACAATGACAAACAGAAAAATATCCCCTATAACTGGCGGGGAACTACAGTGATCTAAGGACCACGTCACACTGGAGTGTAAGATACCGAGCCAAGGAATGCCCAACGAATTCGAAAAATTGAAGATACGTTCGCATCCGTTGCTAATAGGCTAGAATATAGTTGACGACATGTTTGATCTTCTGTGCATTCGTCATCTATTCATAAGGAATGTTCTTTGAATACGACCAACGTAAAAATCGGCTCCAACGTAACTCTATGAATCCCAAACGAATAGGAAATGAATACAAAGAACTTCAACCATGTTACGAACTAAAATGTTTGTCATTAACTTACTAAAGCGGTATGGAAGGCGTGATTTGCACTTTAACATTTCATTGTTATGGCCTCATTTATTAATTTGTATCCCTTGAATCAGCAATGTTTGATGTATATTCATTATAATATTCGTGGTTTTTTTTGTCTTTTTAAGTGAGTTGATTTGAATGGTTTTCTTCAAAATATATCTTTACGTCGTTATTTCTTTTGTTTTTAATTTCAGTTATTACCTGGCTTTTTGCTTCTTTTCCCTATTTCAAGAGAGTACGTTTTTCCTTCACTGTCCATCATAGATTATTCATGGGACTGTAGAGTCACTGATGTATTTTAAATATCAAGCCCTTTTTGGGGGCGGCGAGGGAAGGAAAAAAGAGATGAGGATGTTACGCGACGAACTATACGTACCGCTGTATATCATAAATTATAAAGGAACACAATCGCACGTATATCTGTAGTAGGTCCTATTCTCAGAAGAGCTGAATAGGTTTTGGCAGTTTGACAGCGGCCAGGGATGTTCGAAGGGAAGTACCTCGCTTTTGAACAGCGGCCGAGAGCGGATCTCCTAAGCTTCTTTCAATAATGAACAAAACAGAGCTTCCATGTTTAGGGTTCGTAAACCTCTTTGCTAGCCGCAAAAAGAAAGAAAGAAAGAAAGAAAGAAAGAAAGAAAGAAAGAGAAGTAAACCTAACACGACATTGTACAATATGAGGCTTTGCGATTACAGGCCTCAATGGATTTTCAAGTAGGGTACATTGTACACATACTTAGTTTCCAACAAAAGAAATCCTTCTTTTGCATAAAGAGAGCTCCGAAAAAGGAAGGAATGCATTTTGTAATAGGATAGCAATAAGTGATATAATTCAAGTTTCCTTTCTATATTTTCTTTCTTCGTTTCAATCAAATTTTACACTGTCTTCAAAGAAGTGCCCCTCTGTTTGGCAAGCCCCGTAAAAATAATAATACTCGAGATTATCCAAATAATTTAATTCCTCCTGAAACTTAGATAATGTAGTGAAGAAAGAAGGCGTCGGGAAGAATATGTGACGTCAACTTTAAATATAAGTTTTCCCTGCCAATTTCATTGTTTTGTCATTCAATTCCATATCAGAAGCAATCATTTTCGTCAAATACGATCATGCCTCGAAATAATTATCGTCATCCAAAATCGTTTTTCGTCGTTCCAATAAACTAAGGTGGCAACCGATTATGCATTTGGCCATTCTAATTCATTGAAAACACATACAATTTCGGCAGTGGTTGTTCATCTTCGTCTGTACCTGTCACCAGATCATTCCGAATAATTATTCAAATTCGCAAACAGGCAAACAAGTTCAGCATTATGATCACGGGGACACTCAATCAGGTATCGATAAAAAATGTCCATTGCTTGTATTGTATTTTAACCTGAATATTAAAAACGTCTATTATGACTGTCGATCACACATGATTGTGTTATAGATGTGTATGATGATCGTAATGAAATTAAAGATTTCAAATGAAGGGTATAAACACAACGTAATGATCATGATAAAAATGAAGGCGTAAGTTAAAATCAAAATCAACATTAAAAAGCAAAATCAATGTGATGATCATGATGAAAAGAAGGATTGAGGTTCAAATAAAATATTGAAGAAATTCTGAATATGATGAGTAAATTAAAGATTTAAAGTAAAAGTTACATTCAATAACTGAATGTGTAAAATCACTCTTGCTGATAATGTATGTGTATTACAAAGAATAATACTCAGAATTATTATTGTGAAAGTTGATCGCTCAAAAACGAAATATTGAAAGTGCTTTGAAGTGCTTATACCTATATAACCCATCTCATTAATAGAATGCACATCTTTGGAAATTCGTTCCCAAACACGAAATTGGATGCTTACATGCAAAGTTGGATATTGTAACAATTTATTTGGGTGCCTCAGAACGAATTTGACAACATTGATGTGAAATCCGTTGACCAAAGTCACTCCACCGCTTCAAATATACGAATTTGAATGCTCATAAAGTGAAAACGGACGACAATCTTACGAAATTGGCCGATAAACTCTTTGTATTTGTTTTTTTTGAATGCACAAAGGTCTCTTGTCTCTTTAAGCGACTCTCATAAGGAAATCGTTCATTTCGTTTGGCAAGCCATGAAATAAAAACAAAGACAATCTTTAATGTTACTTCGTCCAGGGAGGATCTTACAGCGTTTCTCCCTTGAAAAAAAAGTGCGAAGTTCCTATAGCCTAAAAGACGAACATGCGTTTCAATGTGCACAGTTAGCAGCATCAGCTGATCACAATGACATGAGTGCTTCACACGATCGCAGATTCATCTCGACAAAGACCAGGAAAAACACTCCTCGTATCCCCGTCTTTCTTTCTTCCATTCTTCATTTTTTCTTTTTTTTTGTTTTTGTTTTTTGTCAACACTTCGCCACGATATGCAACACGAGGTAAAAGCAGCATCAGTTAACCACGCCAGCTACAACTATATACCCGCACTAAATGTCGAGGGTGCTTGAGTGCTTAACAGTGGTATCGCTTACCTATCGAGCCTTAGATTTCAACTGTCTGCCCCTATAGATCCAAACATGGAGCTCCATGATCCAACCACTAATTTTGTGGTGTACCCATCTATGTTTTCATCATCAATGCATTAAGTTTGCTATCATATCATGATAGCGGAGCGGAGCACGTAGCCTCAATACGGGCATATAAAACACAGTATTTTTTTTTTTTTTATATATATACAGGGTGATGAGAACAAAGGACTTGAATACCTCCCTATGGGGGTTCACGTCAGGTACGAGGTTCATAGGCTGAAAGATGATAACATTGAAGTCTTCAGACATTAGTTCCGTGTTGTCAGAAGAGAAACAAAGAGGAGGGGGAATTTAAGGAATAAATAAAGACATGATTATCTAAAAAATTAACACACAAATTATCATCATCATCCAGTCTCATGTTACTATACTAATCAAACTACGTTGCTTTGATAGATATGTATGTATGTATGTATGTATGTATGTATGTATGTATGTATGTATGTATGTAAGTATGAATGAATGAATGTATGGTGTACTTTAGGTAGTCTATTATCTCAAAATAATGGTATAAATAAGCCTACTGCTTGGTGATTGGTCACAATGCGATCACGTGACTATGCATATCTCGCAGTAAGGATCGACATCGATGTGATTGTGAGCAGTGGCATTACTTCACGTGATATAATGTAAGAGTTTGATTGGCTGCTGAAATGACATGCAATATGACATATATTTTTGTAGACCAGATAGTATAACCATGGAGCTAGGTAGCTCCATGGTATAACACATAATCCTCCCTAGACAAGTATTATCTTATATGCAATGTATTTCCTTGTATGGGGAAAACATGTCTCACACTGGGATTTCAAGTGTTATACTACACCATTAGAGAGGCAAAGTATCCAAATACTGAGTAGTGTAATCAAATAATCTGTAATGTAAGGGAAAAGATCATCCATTCATTGTTTAGAATTAACCTCAGTGTTAAGTTGCTTGATTTGGAATGAATGAGAAAGCATTTAGAGAGAGAGAGATTGAGGGTATGAGTGACTTTAAAGTCACTCATCATACTCATAGCAATAAATAAATAAGTCAAATAAATAGATAAATAGATAAATAGATAAATAAATGAATGAATGAATAAATAAATAAATAAATAAACGTGTAAATTAATCAATTTATTATTATATACATACATAAGTGAATGAACAAATAAATAAATAAATAAATAAATAAATAAATAAATAAATAAATAAATAAATAGCAGTAGAAGTTCGTTTCTTGTGTGGGCTTCATCATTTAGTGACATGTCTTTCGTTGCCTATGCAGCCATTGAGTTTTAAATTTCTTTTCACTCTTCCTTGTTTTCACGAACTGGGACTCGGGAGTGAGTTCCTTTGGTCACGATGCAGATGGTATAAGCAGGAAAACATTAAGACAGAAACTTACGCGATATTTCTGAGTTTGCAATGCACTCTTTAAAAAAAGGGAAGTTCGACTGTGCACATTCATTGTCACATAAGAGCACTTTTAAAGGGTGTGTGCAGTTCTGGCTGAGGTGAGGATTTAGCTTAACGTTTTGCCAGATATCCAGAAACCACTCTATGTCATGTCAAAAAACATGCAATTCTAAGGGGTATCAAAAGTTTATTTGATGAAAATCGGTTTTGAGATGGCTGAGGTGAAACAAAGATATCCTGATAAAAGGTGTGGCCTGTCGCCTTTTATTATTATCACCTTTTTGGGGGGATATCTCAGCCATTTGAAAACCAATTTTCATTAAATAAACTTTGAATCCTATTTAAAATTACCATGTTCTTTCATACTTCATAAGAGGTTTCTCATTATCTCACTTACGAATGTTCAAAACATGAATCCTCACCTCACCCAGTAGATCTAGTACTGTACAGTCACTTTAAAGGTACTCCTACTGTGACACCGATGGTCTTGAAGGTGCACAGTTGCATCCCGCAGGTGGAGGGCATGGCCGGCGCCATCACGTTTTCAAAAGTGGGGGAGGGGGCACTTTGGGGTTTCATGAGGTAACAAGCCCGCCGGTCCCTCCGGCCCTGGAGGGTGTTCCCATTTTTATGACATCCGCAAAGGTGCAAAGTATAGTTGAACATATTTTTCTTATAAGAGATTGCATAGAAGGGGATTTAATGCTAGAAATTTAGGGCAATAAGCTGTAACTAGTTTTGCATTCTATGAACGGCAAGACCTGTCCGGTGCAGTATTCAGCCAGAAAACTGTGCGCATGGTGTCAGACCAGTGCCACGTAAAACAAGACTTTCAACTGGTCTTGTTTCTTCGTCGCAAAATAGCTATGCGTTTCTCATGTACAGGGAAAACCAGTGGCTATCCAGTTTATTTAAGAGACCATGGTTTCTAGACTTCACATAGAACGACGAGAAAATAATGCAAAGTAAGACATGAGCATTGTAGGACAAGAAACTATCAGTTATGATTATAGTTTGTACACAGATTCATTTCATTTCGCTTATCTTAATTTCCAGCAAAAGTATAATTGCAGTAAAATATTTGAATTCTCCTCATGACACAATAAACGAATACCCTGAGCTGAAATACTATAAATGTGACTTGTATGTCAAATACCGATAAATCAAAGTTGTTGGATATGGAGCGGGCTGCGAAAAAGCACGACTATAACACTTTTAGTTTGCAGTCTTTATCTATAATAGGCCTAACTCATTGCTAAACTAGAAAACTAGTCAAATTGCCCTGAAAAATAAAGAGCAAAGAAAGACTAAAATACACACACACACACACACACACACATAACAAGTTTCATTTGTTCAGTGTTTTGACATAAAAGAGTGTCTATGCTTTCTATCAATCCAAGTGTTCAGTGGGTGACGAAAATGGCAGTACACTTTCGTATCCGAAATGAATCTATGAATTTGTGTGTACCATGAACCATGGGCGTAAATCCCGGGGGGGATGGGGGGGATATATCCCCCCCTGAAATGGAGGAGGGGGGGGGGGATGGCCTGTACAATCATCCCCCCTGAATTTTGAAAAAAAAAATGGAGGAAGCAGAAATGTGATTGTATCAATTTGGCATATTGCATGACGTTTGTACGCCGGCCTTCAGACAGGTAACAGAGCTGAACAGTAGGAAAGTGTATACATAATTTTCTCAAGCGCTCGCTCGCTTCGCTCGCTCGCGAAGAAAGTAACATCGACATACACTGTAAGGTATGGCTCAGACGTTGACAACGTAAAATAGTATAGGCCTATATGTAAACATGCTATGACGCGAGTAACTGGGGACCATCTGCAAGATATGTACGAAAACAAACAAACAAACAATAACAAAAACTATATTGCCATAATTGAACCCCCTCCATTTCCTGAATCATTCCTGAGAAACGACAGTGACTGGTGACTCAGTCAGGATACATCTATGAGCATGCGATATACCCATGCAAAAGCTCCGCTATACAGGATCCCTTTCGATAGACTTTGTACACTTTTGAGATTGACGTATATTTCCCTAATTTATCAAAGAGTGTGCAGCAGATCTTTCACTTAACAAAAGCACCCTCATATGCAGAGGCGTCGATGAGGGGGGGGGGGGGGGGGATGGTTCCCCCATAAAAGTGGGACAAACAAAAGCGAAAAATATAGCTACAAACGGCAGTGTTTGGAGTGTAAAATGTCAAAATTTTAAAGCTCGCTCGCTCCGCTCGCTCGCATTTAATCGCTATGCCATTCTCCTGATGCTGCTGCCAGTGAATGGCAGCAGTTGCGCCCGGTGCGCCCCGGCCCCTTAATTTCCAAAGCGAAAAGTATAGCTACAAACGGCAGTTTTTGGACCGTAAAATGTCAAAATTTTGAAGCTCGCTCGCTTCGCTCGCTCGCATTTAATCATTATGTCATTCTCCTGATGTTGCAGCTAGTAATTGCCAGCAGTTGTCGCCCGATGCGCCCCCCTAATTTTTTCCAAAGCGAAAAATATAGCTACAAACGGCAGTTTTGGGACTGTAAAATGTCAAAATTTTGAAGCTCGCTCGCTTCGCTCGCTCGCATTTAATCATTATGCCATTCTCCTGATGTTGCAGCTAGTAATTGCCAGTAGTTTTCGCCCGGTGCTCCTCCTTAATTTCCAAAGCGAAAAAAATACAGCCACAAACGACAGTTTGGGGGACTGTTAAATGTCAAAATTTTGAAGCTCGCTCGCTTCGCTCGCTCGCATTTAATCATTATGCCATTCTCCTGATGTTGCTGCTAGTAATTGCCAGTAGTTTTCGCTCGGTGCGCCTCCTTAATTTCCAAAGCGAAAAAAATACAGCCACAAACGACAGTTTGGGGGACTGTAAAATGTCAAAATTTTCAAGCTCACTCGCTTCGCTCGCTCGCTTTGTTTAATCATTATGCCATTCTCCTGATGTTGCTGCCAGTAACTGCCGGCAATTTTCGCCCGGTGCGCCCCCATTAATTTCCAAAGCGAAAAAATACAGCCACAAAGGACAGTTTTTGGGACTGTAAAATATCACAATTTTCAAGCTCACTCGCTTCGCTCGCTCGCATTTAATCGTTATGCCATTCTCCTGATGTTACTGCCAGTAATTGCCGACAGTTGCGCCCGGTGTGTCCCCCCCCCCCCTTGATTTCCAAAGCGAAAAAAAAATACAGCCACAAACGACAGTATGGGGACTGTAAAATGTCAAAATTTTCAAACTCGCTCGCTTTCATTTAATCGTTATGCCATTCTCCTGATGTTGCATGCTGCCAGTAATTGCCAGCAGTTGTGCCCGGTGCACCCCCCCCCTTAATTTCCAAAGCGAAACTATAGCTACAAACGACAGTTTTGGGACTGTAAAAAGTCAAAATTTTCAAGCTCACTCGCTTCGCTCGCTCGTATTCAATCGTTATGCCATTCTCCTGATGTTGCTGCCAGTAACTGCCAGTAGTTGCGCCCGGTGCAGCCCCCTTAATTTCCAAAGCGAAGAAATACAGCCAAAGCGGCAGTTTTGGGACTGTAAAATGTCAAAATTTTCAAGCTCGCTCGCTTCACTCGCTCGCATGATGCCATTCTCCTGATGTTGCTGCCAGTAATTGCCGGCAGTTGCACCCGGTGCGCCCCCCCCCCCCTTAATTTCCAAAGCAAAAAAATACAGCCACAAACGGCAGTTTTTGGGCTGTAAAATGTAAAAATTTTCAAGCTCACTCGCTTCGCTCGCTCGCATTTAATCGCTATACCATTCTCCTGATGTTGCTGCCAGTGATTGACAACATTTGCGCCCGGTGCGGCCCCCCTTGATTTCCAATTAAGCGAAGAAGTATAGCTACAAACGGCAGTTTTTAACATGTAAAAGCATTAGGGCCTATGTCAAAATTTTCAAGCTCGCTCGCTCCGCTCGCTCGCATTTAATCGCTATGCCATTCTCCTGATGTTGCTGCCAGTGATTGACAGCAGTTGCGCACGGTGTGCCTCCCCCCTCTTAATTTCCAAAGCGAAGAATATAGCTACAAACGGCAGTTTTTGGACTGTAAAATGTCAAAATTTTCAATGTAAAAAGATTTCACCGTGGGAGGGAGAAACCCCCCTACCATTCCCTCCCCACCCCCTCGCTTGCTTCGCTCCCTCACGATCTCATAACCGCTCCCCCAATCCCGTCTACGCCGGTGATAGGCCCCACTAAATACTTTAGTAGGCCTTCGCGGTGATGTCGCACAGGCGGAGTAAGAGCTGAAATACCACGATTTAGTCATTCAATAATATATTGTGAATATTTCATTTTCTATTGGTTTTTTAAAGAAAAAACAAACAAAAATTTCACCAAAAGTGTGCACCAGATCGCTGAATTTCAGGTCTGAAAATGCAAAATCTTCCTCGTGTGGGAGAGGGACACCCCCCCCCCCCATACACACCCTCCCCCCGTTAACCCGGTCGCTCCGCTCTCTCTCACAGATATTTCAAAAACAAAAAATGTCTTCATACTTTTAAGGTCTGATTTTCCGCCGCAAGTCATCTGACAAGCAAAAAAAAAGCAACAACAAGAACAAAAAGTCTTCATATTTTTGCTGCCACTTTCCTCTCACTTTATATTTCATGCAAAAGAGTGGGACATCCGATCCCTGTAAAGTGTGCGTGTGGGGGGGGGGGGGCACCAAGCTTCTTCCCCCCCCCCCCCCCCCCCCCCCCCAAGGCTGCGCTGGTCCGGTTATGGGCTTGTAATCGTGGTGATGGTGACCATCCCCCCCCCCCCCCCCCCCCCCCCCTCCTCAGTACGGATTTACGCCGTTGCCATGAACAAGAAATTTCTTTGTTTTCGCTGAGTGAGAGGACTACCATAGTTAGTGAGGGGATCCGTTTGTGACGTCGCTTATGGAGCATAATAATTATAAAGAAAAAAAGTCATTAAAAGTGTCTTTTTTTCTTCTTTCTTAAAGGTATAGGACTAACCGTTACACATTCCTTCGACTCAATGGTGATATGAACGCCACGTCTGGGAATCAGTGGTGAATGCTGTGCAGTGTTAAATTGGCAACTCACTCGATCTCGATCTCTTGCGAATCTTATGCGCGCGAAGTTCAGCTCATCTCATCAGTGCGAGTGGTCAGCAAGTAACATTAACGTTAGATTTGTAAACCGGAATCTTGACTGATCTTTAACTTTGTGGCTGTTGCTGATGATATTTATTATTAAGCAATCAGGTGTGTATTATCATATTAAGTAGCTTGTTGCTGTAGTGTGGTGTTGATATTACAGCAGCCGAAGGAAGGCGGACGTGACATCAGCTGCTAGCTAGCTACCCCGAAGTCTCGGCATACCTCATCAGTAAAGGGCCGTGTGCACGTTGGTGTGCGAGGCCCCTTTTCTGCTGAACCTTCTCGGTACTCGGCTGTTTGGCAGCATGTTCAATGATTCCTAAGTCTTTTGATTGATTATTCAATATAAAGGTTCATTTTCATCCATGATGGGTCCACCATCATCGCTCATGTAGTGTAGATCTAGAACTAACGTTAGACCTCCTCTCTCTCAGGATCAAAACCATTGACATTGTGACAGAGTAAACATGGCGTAAAATGGCATATATGGGACTACATAAATGGTATCATTGTAAAGTCTGGATCTAGATTCTAAATGTGTAATGGTCTTTTCGTCTTTTTCTCTGTGTTACTTGGAATGGAAATGCATTAGTGGGTGACTTTAAGTATACATTATCATTGGCTTTTTTACCTAGATCTCTGGTGGATGGTGCAAGGTGACTCTGTATAATGTAGCCTAGATCTAATCGTATTTAAGGTGCACTTGTATAAGTGTGAAAAAAAAAATGCTAAATAAAGTCCACAGAATAAAATCTGAAAAAATTTACTTGACTCGTATTTTGATAACAGTCGGTAGTCTCTACTTTTCAGACATCGTGCTAAGTGGGACAGAATGTGTGCGGCTGTAGCTGATGAGTCTCAGGAGCAGGAAGACAAAACAAAGGGCACATGTTCCAAACTCATCGCCGTCGCCGACTTCCAGGAGAGCTGGAACATCCTCGATGATGCCAACTTCAGGTTTGATGTGAGAGATATTCCTGATGAGGATGTTGTAAAGGAGCTGGGAGTCTCTTCTGTCTTAGCAGAAGAGTTACGCAAAGTGTGCAGGTATTTTCTTCATTATGAACTCGAGTTAAAAAAACAAGAATATACATGTATATCTGTACATGGAGATATATAATTTCTGTTTTTATTTAATAGTTTGTGTCATGAAACTTCTCTTCACAAAGACATTTACATTAAACCTTTTGAATGTTGAAGAAGCACTCTCCCAAAAAGTATCGGGTCCTGGTGAGGGTTGTGCCATGTCAGTTGCTGTTAGTGCTCCAGCCATGTGATGTGGTGACTTGTTACATCATTTAAATAGTGGACTATTGGTACTGTAAAAGTGAAAATTTTCGCACATTTCACACAACCAGAAACTGGGGCAAAAATAATGCACTTGAATATTTTTGCTTGCCATATGTTCCAGTTAGTTTATGTCTTGATTCCGTGGGATTAAAAACACAGGAAAATCATCTTACCTGGCTGAGCGCAAAAAATCTCTTGCATGAAAATATCCACTTTTATAGTGTGTAGGTGGTGCATGTGTGTCCCTGTCATAAAAGCAGCTTGAACAGTGCTTGGGCAGGCAATATGTCTCAAATGACAGGTAACATTGTTCCTTGAATTCTAGCTGTAGACAGAAGTTGAAGCTATGGTGGAGTTTGGGAGAGTATTCCAGATGCGATATACTTTAAGTTCTTGGAAACATGCTGTAACATGTAGCAGTTCTCTGTGCAGTTGGGCTGAGTATATTGCAGGTTGTGTCCAGCATATTGTGATCGTTAGGGACGGGAGCTGTTGATGAGGCTGGTCTGACTGGGCATGCTAGGGCACGTTCACATAGATTACAGAAACAGCGGAATGGAACCAAGCAATGTACTTTCATTCATGAAATATACAATGTACATCTATTGTGATTTTTGATTTTCAGTTAAATCTTCAAGGGACTGTAGTTGCTGCTTTTTGAACAATTGAATCTTCATAAATTGACTTAATCATGTTAATTGATCTGTATGTTTTTAGAGATGATGACTTTTGTTGTCTGGAGTATACAGAATAATCGGTTACAGCTCGTTATTCCGAAGATTCGTTATTCCGAAGGCTCTTCAGTCCGAAGATTCCTTATTCCGAACGTCCGTTTTTCTGAATTTCATTTTCGCATGAACAAATCTTCGGAATAACGAACCTTCTGAATAACGCCACAAATGTTCGGATTAACGAACCCTTTTTCATTTTCGGATTAACGAACCTCTAGGTATAGGGAATTTGCGTGTTTCGGATTAACTAACCTTCGGAATAACGAACCTTCGGAGTATCGAACCTTCGGAATAACGAACAGCACCCGAATAATCTAGCATCCCCCCCAAATATTTCAGACTCATAATATTAAATATTCATTGCATGTGTGCTTTTTCTCATGACAGTCATCTTCTATACATCATATCATCATGGCTATGTTACTACACGTAGTAGTGAATATTTTGTTGATCTCTCTGTGTATCTGTCCTACGCACCCCCTCTCTGTATTTCTCTTTCTACAGTGTAGACACATTACACTCTGAAATGACAACCTGTGTGCGGACTGCCAAACACGTCGCCATCGTCAATGGCAAGGTACCAGACGGCTGTGAGCAGCTAGAATCAGTCAGGTGCAGTGTTATGTGGATATAATACTCTAAAACATTATATTCCTAATACATGTTGTTCTTGCCAGAAGTATTGTACCCCAAAGTGTATGGGATTGTTGACTACTTCCAAAAGGTTAAATGTGACCATGCATTATAAAACCAACAAAAAGTCGAAAGACCCAATTTAACATTAGGACTCAAAAAAGGTGAATTGGTCAACCTTGCCAATTTTTAGATTTCAATATCTGAAAGAGCAATTCTTGGATTGGATTGGATTGGATTTATTTATTCAATACTCCATAAAAACCATACAAACAAACAGAGAAAATACACTACATATGAGTACAAATACATTACATTCAAATTCATGTCGTAAAATTTGTATAAGGTAACTGATATGACTGCAACGGATACAAAATATAAACGTCAACATATGAAATCATGAAGCATTAGGAACTTGACAGGAAGGCGGTGCCTTATATGAAGCCAAGTCCTTTAACATGTACCAAACGAATATCATATAAATTACAAAGTTACAAACAACAGCACAAAACCCCCCCCCAAAAAAAAAAAACAAAACAAACAAAACAAAAAACATAGACACACAAACACATTAAACAAAAAGTATATATATAGTCTTATTAAAAATATTCTTCTGGATAATCAGTTGCAAGTTTGGGATTATAAAATGCATTGAAAGTTGTCTCAATTTCTTTTCAGCAGTTTTTCTAGAACTTTTTTTTTTTTGGGGGGGGGTTCTACATACAGAAAGGTGGTATCAGTCATGAATAGAATTTATTTAACGAGTGTGCAAAGATATTGTTTTCATCACAAACACGTAATGAAGTATTTTAATGTTGGTCTCTTTTTTACTTAAAGGGAAGGTAAACCCAAAGAGCAATGTGGATTGAATGAAAGCAGCAACATCAGTAGAACACATCAGTGAAAGTTTGAAGAAAATCGGACAATCGATGCAAAAGTTATGAATTTTTAAAGTTTTGGTGTTGGAACTGCTAGATGAGGAGACTACTAGAGGTTATGACGTATGAGAGGACAACAATATAAAGGCTATATAAAAAACTTTTCACAAAAATTCATTTTTCATGAAAACCACAAATTCCATCAAGTTGATGCTGACATATGTTAAGGGTAGCAATTATTCGCCCTGCTTTCTGAAAGCGGTTAGGCAAGTGCCTTTTCATGATGCTAGAAAAGTGAATTTTTGTTGATTTTCCTTTATATTTTCTATATATTGCTGTCCACTCATACGTCATAACCTCTAGTAGTCTCCTCATCCAGCGGTTCAAACACCAAAACTTTAAAATTCATAACTTTTGCATCGATTGTCCGATTTTCCTCAAATTTTCACTGATGTGCTTTGCTAATGTTGTTGCTTTCACTCAATCCACATTGCTCTTTGGGTTTACCTTCCCTTTAAGTTTGGATCTTCAGATTCTCTATGTACACTGTATTTAAAGCTTTTCCATGATTAATAATGTAACACATTTCTCCCCAAGTCCTATCACAAAAGTGGTGAGAATGTCTGCCAATAGACAAGCACAGCTTTGATTATGAGAAGATCGACAATACATCTCAGCAGAATTCATGCTGTGCTGCAAAAATCTGTGAATGTAACCTGTTTGTCCTCATATAATTCTGTACCCAACATTTATGTGCATTGCAGGAGGAGAGCAGAAAACTATGGACAGTACGGTCAGTGTGGAATTCCCTTGCGGTGTAAATGGTCTCACGTAAGTACCCAGATTCCCCTTGACCAAATGTATGTGTGTGTGTTTGACAGTGCCTGAGTGGAATCGCTGGGCTACATCATTGCCCTTTAATGTTATGACAGGCATTTTCAAGCACTTATCTTATCAGACCAGTTGTGGCAAAACACAACTGATAATATTCAAATTTTAAGGATGAATTCTTGCATCAAGTTGTTTTATCAAAGCTTACAAATTGACAAATTGCCTTCATTGGTGTAAATAAGCACCGATTATTCAGCATTTTAGTAGTAGCCGCGAACATATTTTTTTTCTTTTCAAAGCATTCAGTAAAATTTCACAAGGATATTGCACAGTGCAGTCATATTAATGCTGCTGCACACTTTTTGCACTTCACCTATGCATTAGTGAAATAATAGAGACACATGTGACTCATTACAGTGTTTCTCCTTCTTGGTTACATTCTTAAACCCATGTAATGATAATTCATGTCTATCCGTCTCTTCACATGCCATGTCCAGTACTACTATGATGACGAGCCAACCACGGCAAAGCCCTTGAACAGGCCAGTCACCCTTCTCACAGTATCAGTAACGGTCAGCAGGAAAGTCCAGCACGCCTCTCATATGGTAAGAACTGCCAAGTGGTGACAAGTGCCACAGACTCCCCTAGATTACTCATTTAAACACCTGGTGTAGCATGGGGACACTGTATTGCGAAGGTCGGCATGATGTGGACATATTTTGGGAATCTCCTCAACAAATCGTGTGCAGCTTTATACATAGCACAGGCAGCTGAAGAATTTCGAACATTCAGCGCTGCAAACATTACCACATGTTGGTGCACATATTCGCTGACAGGCAAATCTTTTCTATCAGGTCTACAGGGGCGGATCCTGGAATTCTGTAAAGGGGGGGGGGGGCGTGACTAATATTTCTGGTGCCACTTCCGGGTTTCATTTCATTTTTTTCTTTTTATTTCTTTTGTTTTTAACGAAAAATAAAGGGGGGCGTGCGCCGGTTGCGCCCCCCTCTGGATCCGCCACTGGGTCTATGCCAGTTGGGTTTTTCAAATGTACCCTGGCAGGCAGTGAATGGAGATTGATTAAATTGAGCCAACTTTCCATCACACAGTCTCCCTATGCTAACAGGTCTGTAACTTTCTACATGGCGCAGACACAGACAATACATTAATCATAATGTTATTTGTATCAAAAGTTAGCTTGTACAGTTAACACCAATGTCAGCTAAAAGAAAATAAAAGCTGAATAAGCAACTTCAGTGTACATTGTATAATTTTGTCAGTGCAACTTCTAACCACCTTGTTTTCCAGACTCAAAGATGTCTGTTAAGGAAAGAGTTGTCCCAAATTTAGGAACATTTTGGATTGCATGATGAAAGATATTGCTCTCTACATTGCTGTCTTGTGACTGCCTACCAATTGACCCCACTATACGTGATTCTCTCTTTCTTGGTTACTTTGAAAGGTGAAGCATGATTGTGAGTTGCTAGTCCACGCAGATCAGCCCCTCACTGCCCTCAAGGACAATCTGATCTGTCCCCTAGACATGGTTTACATCGAGGGCGAGTGTAGTGAGCATCCTGACGCCGTCTCCGACACCAGAGCCCAGGACCTGTTCAAGTCCTCATACTTCTTCATCGAGAATGTTTTCTACAATGACATGAGAAATCCTGCTGCTAGGGATATTAGTGCGTGAGTGTCTGTATCATCCTCGGCTTTGAATTTTTTTAATACTCGCCCCAACCAGTCTGCATTTGAAGAGTTTTATCGCAAAATGAGCTACATCCATTCTTGTTAAGTTGAGATATTTGTGATTAAAGCTGCTATTAAAAGCAGAGAAAATAATAAGAAAATACAGGATATTTCTAATAATAATTTCTTCAATAATCCTTGTTATATTACAAGTGAGGTATTGAAAGGTTTAATTTTGCTCTATCTGTTGATGGACTTACTCTGAAATGTTTAAAAATGGTGCTAAGACCATTTTGCAATAAAATTCTTCATTTGTACATCCTTTATTTGTATTGCATCACTCAATAATTACCATTAATATTATGATGATGATGCTCATGATGATTGAAGTCATGATTTTCATTATTACCTCCGCCAAGGGATGAGGTTATGTTTTTGTTACCGTTGGTTTGTTTGTTTGTTAGTTAGTTTGTCCGTGTGCAAAATAACTCAAAAAGTAGTAAACGGATTTTGATGAAACTTGCAGGAAAGTTTTAGAATGATACAAGTAACAGATGATTAAATTTTGGTAGTGATCCAAGAATTTTGGGGGAATTTATGAAGGATTTTTGCTATTTTGGCAGGCAGGGTCAATGAACTTGGGAGTTTGGGCTTCGCTTATTTGAGGTTTGCATGCGCGCAGTAAAGTGCGCGCTCTAGTTTCTGCTAGGGCGTGGCGTGCCGTGCAGCTGAGGGTTTATGACGTAACAATGGCTTCTATATTGGGAAATCAGGCGACTTTCAGCACACAATGCTATAAGTACGTATGGGTGGAAATTAATCACTGATATCTATTTGGAAGAACAAAATCAGTGGTGGAAATGAGCTGCATGCTTGGTGGAGGTCTGCACTCTCAGAGTGCTTCTCTAGTTACTATTATCTTTATCAACATCATTGTCAATGTCATTCATTATCAGTAATCCCACAATTAAAGTAGCAGCAGTGATATTACGGTTGTGTTGTGATTATTATTGTGATTATGAAATTCCATGACCAGTACATTGAAAGAAGCAGGAATGTAACGATTCATGTCTGTATTTCCGTGGAGTCATCAAAGCACATCTGTTCTCACACTCTCTTTGCTGGTCTTCCCATGCCAGTCCAGTGCAAGAGTGGTTGCGGCAGGGCAAGAGTGACCTGATCAAGGGTGAGGTGACCAGCGCCAGGATGTCCGAGGTGACCTTCAATGACCTGAAGGTCAGGCTGGGCTACCCCTATCTCTACTGTCATCAGGGAGACTGTGAACACAACATCACTTTCACTGACATCAGGTAAAAAGACACCACTCTTCTTCTCTCTCGCTGTGTCTGTCTGTCTGTCTGTCTCTTCCTCCTCAAAGTCTGTTAAATGTACTCTAAAGACTTCTAGTGCCTCCAACACAAAGTTTAGCCAGAGGCACTATGTTTTGGCATGGGGTCAAAGAGCAAGGAACAAAGGTCGAGTGAAAATTCTCAAAATGCCAAATACACGTTGTACTTGCTCTCTGAAACAATTTTGCCATCCAAATGAAATCTGGTGTAAGGAATGTATAAATACTAAAAACATCTGTGTTTGTGCCATCAAATTTCCAATTATGTCATTTCATTTTTTTTTCAATCATGTGAAGCTGTCATCTCACACTGTTTAGATGTACAACAGACCTATAGGAGAACAATGTGATATGGAGGAGGCATACCAGTTGCCACAGCAACATTTCCAGTTTGTAATGATTGTGCCTGTGTTCCAGCTCTCCTCTTCAATTATAATTTGTCCTCATGAGAGGCATACAATATGTATATCACTTCAGTGTGGGTGCCTAGGCATATGAAATAAGTCTACCACAAAGAGTGCTCTCTTCTACTTTTTATCTCTATTTCTGTTTGTCTCATGCTGCACACACATGCTGTTTTCTATGAATACATGTATCCATGGCAATATTATTGGTAGTGTAGCTACAACTATAGATACACATTTCCAAACCTGAATAAGTTCTTTATTTTGTCTCTTGCTCTTACTTCGCGCCAGGAAATATTTGCGTTAGAGCCTATTGAGTGCTAGCCTATGTCAAAAGCCCTCATGCTGTAGGAATTGCAAGAGGAGCATGCACTGATTTGTTTGATAATTATGTCAGACCAGTCAAGCCACCGATCCAAGACCCACAGCAAGAGAGCCTTTGGACATCCATCCATATATTTGAAATTATGCCAGTAAATGGCAGAATTTGCTACCAGCATTAAGTAGCAAAAAAAAAAAACACCAAAAAAAAAAAAAAAACACCAAAAAAAAAAAAAAAAACACCAAAAAAAAAAAAACCACCCACAACCGATCAAGCAGGGAACAGCCCGAAGAAGGTCATTCACACACATTTTGCACTGACGGCTGATGGGCAAATCAAGCACTTTCACAGGTCAAAGTGACCTGCTCAATTATTCAGTGATTGAATTATTCATCAGAAGTGGTGGGCAGGTTAGAATTTCTTCTGGTCATGAATAATTATCACAATCACAGATCGAAAGGTCCCTCACCCCGACACGCTCAGCTTGGCTCTCTTGCTCTTTGATCCTGACTGTTGGTGATAACAAAAGCACGAGGGCCTTTGAAAATGGCTAATTAAGAGCCAAATCTGTCTTGTGTGATCGCTGTCTTGTGATACTGTATCTCTCACGATAATTCCAGGGCCACAGAATTACTCCATCCACAATGAAGAAAGCTTTGGATCCTTTTGTGTGCTTGGTTTTCGCTGTCACACCAACCCGTCTCCTTTCTCTCTTTTAATCTTCACCTTGGTTATTTTGTCTTCCATTGTATTGCTATTGTTATTATCATTATGTTTACTGATGACATGATATTGTTATTATGTTATTGTTGTTAATGATTTTGATAATACTTTTTTTTTTGTTATGTCATGTTTGGTGATTTTTTTTTTCTCAACATGATTGTATACCAAGGTACTCTGTATGTTAAACAGTAGTGGGTGGACCTGGTGAATATGTTGAGATAATCAAGTACATATTTTGTATACATGCATTATGTATTAGTGTTCATAGCAGCTGTACAAAAGAGAAAGTAAAGTTTTTTGATAAATTGATAAGGAAACATGGTTGATAAATAGGGAGAAAACTAAGTATTATGTAAATCAGTCATGTGACCAAATCGGATGCCTCTGAATCCAATTTTTCATATGCAGGTTTCTGAATGGTGATGACCCCCAAGATCTGGAGCAATACCCACTGCTGCTTAACAAGTCCAAATTCTACAAGATTGCCTGCTATGCCTGCAAGCTGCTGATATCCAAGTTAGTATCCATGACTTCTCACTTCTCACAGAAAAAGTTCACTTTAGAATATCCTTTCTGGTCAGTTTTCTTCTGTTTGCATTTTTTACACACTCAAAAAGCTGCATCACTTTGGTGATCCCTCGCATTTATCCCATTTATGCCAGGTTCAAGTGTGTGCGTGTGTGTCACACACAAACACTCTGCTATAGCTTCTGACCATTCGAGCATTGAGAATAAGGGTTTCTAGGATGACACTGAACTAGGGCTTTCTATAGCTCAGTCGGTAGAGCACCAGTCTAGCATCCAGAGGTCTCGGGTTCGTATCCCTATGGATTCCCATTTTCTTTTCTCATTTTTTCCACAAGAGTACCTTGCAAAGTTTCTGACATAATTATGTTGAAACACAAAATGTTTGGCTGTTACTTTCATGAACATCTGCTTATATAATAATATTCACCTTTACTCCACTGTGTTCACCCATTTGCAAACTGAGGGGCATGCTTTCTTTGCCTATTTTGTAGGGATGTCTGGAAACTAATTATAGCGACTACCTAATCCTGTAATCCCTGTTGTGTCACTGTAGTGTGGTCTTTGTGTTGGTCTGAGGCACATTAATCCACCGGAGTGGGCTTGCTTTATTCATTAGGTCAATCAGGTTTGGATGGATTACTGAATAATGATGAAAGAACTTGGCAAGTTTAAAAAAGCTAAGTGCCAATGTCAAGGGATGAAGAATGTTGGTTTAAATGGCTCTTTCTCCCCCCCCCCCCCCATCTAAAAACTGCCTGTGGCAGTTTTTAGATGGGGGGGGGGGGGGGGGTTGTAGATTGAGTTGTAGAAAGGGCCATTACGATATCTTGTGGACTATTTTTCAAATGAAAATGTTGCTTCCTTTCACTCTCCACAGATGGATGACCAAAGAAGACTTGTTGGCGCCACATGATCCCTGCTTCTTTTGCGATGTCTGCTTCTACAAGTTTCACTATGACCCGGACGGAAACAAGTTGGGGACTTTCAAGGCTTATCGATTCATCGACCCGTCCATTTTCAGGTAGCACAGGGCCAGCAAAGTCCTAGTGTTGAGGACTGCTGCATTGGTAGACACCTTTACTATACCTCTGAGAAAGGAATTCTTCAAACCTGAACTGTGATGTGCGCATGTGTGAATACATACTCATTAGAGGGGAAAGCACCATACACCATGCACCAGATCAGCAGTGACATGATGATAACGTCGGATGAGTGGATAGCTGTACACCAGGGCTTTATGAGGACATTGTGCCTGCCAAGGAACAGTTTGGATGCAGATGCCGTGATGGTAGTTTGTCTCCATCATTTTTCAAAGCTGCTACACTGTATGCAAGCAGTGATAGAATACGTTCATCGTCACCATCATCATCATCCTAATCATTGTCAGTGTCATTTTCATCATCCTAATCATTGCCAACATCATCCTAATCATTATTATCATCATCCTAGTCATTAGTATCATTATCCCCTTCTTAATCCTGATCATCGTAATCATTGTTATCATCACTGTTATCATAATCATCCCAATCATTATTATCATCATCATCATCATCGTCATCATCATTACCATTACTTAACTGTGTCTCCCACTCTGTAGGGTTTTATGTTTCTTTTCCTTTATTGCCTTTGTCCAGACCGCCATGTCTGTAAAATGAAAAAAGAAAGAAAAAAACTTGCCACTATCATGCCTTGACTTTATCCAGCTTAATGTAGAGATGTCTGATGGTACATAGTTCAGGCAAATCCTGTTTAAGTGACATATTGGGAACCACAACAATCTTTTCTTGCTAGGGAAATTTCATTAATGTGACTAGCGTTCTTCGGTTTTTTTTTTTTTTTTTGTGTGTGTGTGTGTGTTATGTGAACAACATGCAAGCGTGGTTGTGAATCCATGTAGCATGAATTTAATTGGGAAGTCGGTCATTCCCAGGTTCCTCTCCCCTTCTCAGCAAACAAAGCAAGTGAGGGAAATAACAATTGTTTTGCCATTACATTTCTCTCACTCTAGCAAAATATTGTTCAAATGCATTGCTCTTCGATTTGCCAGCCAAGATCGTCATGCATGTTCAAACTTTCCATGTTGGATGTTGCAACATTATCTCTTTGTACGACAATAAACAGTCCTATGCAAAGACCAACTAGTCACAATTAGGCTTCTCGGGACAGTTTGCTACAAGTGCGTGATAGTATGTTTGCATGGCTATCATCAGTGAACAAGATAATTACTGTATTTGATCTAGAACGTCTGGCCTGTGAAAATCAGTGAACACCTCTCTGTAAGAGGTTGCAGCGTTTTCTTGACATACTCTATATGCAATTAGGTTGGTGCACTGAAAATTTAATCAGTCTTTCTGATGTACTGTCTTCTTGCACAGATATTTCAAACCATGTACAATGTACGTGTTTTAGTTCTCACTGTAAAAAGAAAATAACCTCATGTTTACAAGCTAGCTATCTTTACATAGTACCATGCAACCAAACCAGATCCACTGCAGTGTTCTGAGACTTATCGATTGTTATTCATATTTGCTGCTATGTTCTGTTTTGAAATGTTTTTGGAATTCAAGGAAGCTGTGGAGTACTGATAATTGCTATGCCAATAAATCCATACACTTACATGCAACTTTCTGGGTTGGATTTGAGACCAGTGATGCAGCACAACGCAAAATTTAACAGCCCTTCATTATTTATTTATTTATTTATTTTTTTTTTTTTGGTGCCCTCTGATCATGCATATTTCATCCTTTTTTTTGGTGTGCGATAGTTTTCCTTAGGCAGATTCAATCCTCTCTTGGAATTGATAATCATACTGTGCTGCTGTCTTTGAGGAGAGTTTGTGATCACCACCTCTCAAGCAAATTTGATATGACAACTGTGGCATCCCAGAAAGATGAGAAGTTAGCATGTGAGATATGTTTCTGATATGATTGATACAGTCAATCCTGTCTATAGAGGCCATGGCCGGCGCAGCTGTGGGAGCCGTGGGGGCTCGGGCCCCACACTTTTTGTGCACCATACAAAGGAATACAAAGATGTCATCACTTTGGGCCCACACACTTTTTTTTAACCCGGAAGTACGTAAGTGGCACTAAAATAGAAATAGATAGGGATCTTGAAGTATGGCGGCGGTAAGGCTATGTTTTCTCTGAAGACTTTTTTTTTTTTTGGGGGGGGGGGAACCCGGAAGTGGGCCCCCACACTTTTGAAAACACTGCACCGGCCCTGGTGGCCACCTAAGGGAGAAGAAAAGAATGGCCGTTATAGACAGGTGGCCACTCTAGACATGTTATCTGACTTTTGTGTGTACTGCCTACATGTAAATGTATCATCGTTATATACACGTACATCTATAAGTACTTACATGTACATGTATGTGTATACATACATATGCACATGTGTGTTTTATGCATTGAATGATGTTGATGTTTTTCAAGTTGGTGCACAGTAGCATGTGTATAGTCGTGAAGAAAGCTTTACACTAGTGCATTATTACAGTATGACTAAATGAGTGATGAATGCAGCGGTGGCGATCACTGAACGTTGCCCATGAATGACTGGTATGGGTACAAAGCAGAAAATCATGCTGAATTATTGGCATGGCTATGGCTCCATGTGGGTCTGTGGCTGCCATAGACAGGTTAAAATCTACCGCAGGAAATGAAATTTGTGGCCGCTGGCCGTGTCAGACAAGTGCCCGCTATACACAGGATCTTTAACGGCTTTTCTCTTGGGGAGGATTTCTCATTGGCTGCTACAGACAGGTGGCCGCTATGGCAGGTTTTACTGTATACAAAATGTACGTTTATACAGTGTACTTTGATGTCATGATTATCAAGTCATGTGTACCATCACTCAATGTGGAAATGCTTGTATGCAATTAAAAAGCTCTGTTTTTATCAAACGTGCTGAAGGTTGTTTTCCTTGGACTTACATTACATCTCCACAAACACTGTCTACACCATAAATGTGCAATACCACATGTACACAATTATATTGTAATTTCATTTTAAGAGTCCAGTGTTCCATACACAAGGTTCTATTCTAATGCCTGGTGTGCACCTGTGCCCATGTACATATATTTTGAGCATAGATTGTGGCAAGGCTGTCACACATTGAAGACATTATTAGATGCTTAAAGGGATAGTGCATTATTGGTGGAGATGAGAATTTGGCTTTTAGCTTTTTGTGAGATACCAAGAAAACACTTATTAAATGGTACAGAGCATACCATTTTAAGAGGAATTCAAAGTTTACTTGATGAAAATCGGGTTTGGAATGACTGAAATATCAAAAAACAAAGTGAAACAAAGCGATAGTAATAAAATGTGGGTCCCACACCTTATTGAATCGCTCTGTTTTGGATATCTCAGCCATTTCAAAACCAATTTTCATCAAATAAATTTTGAATTCCTCATGGAATTACATGCTCTTTCATATTTCATAAGAGGCTTCTCATTATCTCACCAAAAAATGTTAGAAACCTGAAATTGGGGTTCAACCAAAACTATACGATCCCTTTAATGAGTTACTGTGAGCATTTTGTGTCGCGGGATCCAACTTGTATATAAATTGTATGACAAGTCTGTGGTTTGATGTGTTGATGGAGATGGTGGTGTACTACATGTACATGATACTGCATGAAGTCTATCATGTGTGCGTGGGTAATGGGGAGGAGAGAGGTATTTGTGATGACCTTCAAAAGTGGACAATGCCTGGATCATAATATGCTCTACACCAAGTGTGTCTTTAGGTTTTTGAGGACTACAGGTGCATTGCAATTGTTTTTTTATTTTTAGGCGATTCCATGTATGTAGAGTTGTGTAGTTTGTGTGTCATTCCAAGGTACAAATGCAAACTGTATACATTGTACTATCATGCTTATTGAGCAGCATTGCAGTACTAAAATGGTGGTACAGAATTCATGCTCACGAGTGGACCTTTGAAACCTGAGGGATGTACAGTGTATGTGTGAGCATGTGTGCAGGGGAGTGTGGACATGGGCCTACATGTACATACAAAACAAGTGAACATTCCATACCACTCAATCCTATCAAACAACGCATACATTAACCTACCAAGTCCTAGGAAATATTTTCTGTAGAAATTATATTTCCATTGTTACGTTGACATCCAAGTTTCACTGCAAATCTGATATTGAAGAGTGAACAGTATCACTGAATTTGCATGAAATTAAAATGAAATGTACAAAAGTGACCAATTTGAGAAAGAAGCAGAAACTTCACACTTCTACATTGTGTCAGCAAGTTAAAGGTTAGTTGTCAATTTACCAATTAAGAGGCTGTCAAAAATTCTTCAAGACAGAAACGATTATAATTCTGAACAAGGAGCTCAAATGATTGAGACCCTCCAACATCATTTCAAGGTTGTGATACGAAAAAAAAAATGATAAAAAAACACAATTCCACAGAAAATTCCTGGGACTTGGTCAGTTTAAATGATAATGAATTGATATACATGTAACCAGTTTCACAGTTTGCCATGCAGCACAAACTAGTTTAATTGTCCATGATTGTATATCCTGGCCTTTTTTCTACTCACAATACACATACACAAGGGTACAGCTGTACAACAAAAAACTGAATACAAACAAACTGACTTGGAGCAACAATCAAAAAAGTAAAACAAAAATGCCAATATTGCTCAATAATAGTCATTCTGTACATTATCTACATCCAATACTGAGTCGAATATCGAGTCATTACATCAAACACAGAGCAGGAATCTTTGTCAGCATTTGCAAAGTGCTAGAACGTGACTACACAATTTCATTGTGCATCTCTGGAAATACTTAGCAAAGCAGCATCCAGGGATCTGGATGATATTTGTCTTTTTTTTTTTCTTTCTTTCTTCAGCAGCAATTCCTCCATTGCCATAGCAACAGGTACAAAGCTCACAACCGACTAATCATTGTTTGTTGTCATGGCAACTGCAATTGTGAACTGTCACTGAAACACAGGGTCCAAAACATGCACAAGGGAAAGATTTAGAAGTCTGACAGACAATATTGTACAGGATTAAAGCGCACAGACCTTCAAATAATGCCATTTCTGAAATGTGGTTTATGAACATTAAACCAGCTCAAACAGTTTGTGGTCATACAGCTGCTAAGAATGCATGTTCAAAACATGATGAAATGAATGGAAATGCTGGACTGCCGATTTACAAAATAAAAACAAAAGTTAAAATAGTATTTACATTCTTATCAATCCTATCCACAGTTTTCTGCACAAGAAGGTTTGCCATAATTATGATTACTCAATGAGCCTAAGAACATTGCAAGGGGAAAAGGCCATCATGAATAATGAAGTCCTTTCTACAGCATGGGAGGTACAGAGAGGGGGGTGGGGCTGAGTGAGGGGTCAATGTCAAGATTACATAGATTGACCAAATTTGCAATATTTACAATGAAATTTATCACAGATGAATATGAAGCTATTGACTCTGAATTTTTCACCATCACAGGACTGTGGACAGGTGTACACTTGTACAATGTATGCAGTATAAAGTAGAGTTGATTATGCCAGGAGCACACAATACATGTACTCTAACAGTCTTTCCCATTGAAGATGGACTGATTTTGCTACAACAGGCATTTCCCATAGACACCTGCACAAGTATACTCGGGGACTCATCCTCACCAGGTTAAACATCCCCCCCCCCCAACCCACAAAAAAAAAAAAAAAAGGAGGAGAAGGAGAAAAATCGGATTGCAGATGCCACTTTTTCAGCAGTTAGAGAGCCCAAGTCACCAGATATATTGTACGTTGTGCCAAATGTCTAGGTATTACTATTTGCCCACATTTCTGCTGTGTGGTACATTTTTGACAAGACGTTATTTTTCTTTCCTGCATACATCCTATAGGACTTAACAGATACAACTGATCCAGCCAAGTATAACGTCATATTGCTTAGTATTGAGTAGGGATTGATTTCACATATTTGATAAATGTAGTACATTGTAGATATTGTTCACTAAAGAACATACTGCCCATCATTTCCAGCCCCCTGTATTCTTTGCTCATGATAAAAAGACTTCATTCACAAAATGACATGTTCTAGAAAAAGTTTACTTCAGCATGATATTGAATTCACATTGACTGCTCACCGATATCAAGGGCAAGCACAGTAATTTGAAATATGATGAAATGGACTTGTCATGTCCCAAACCAGATGCATCATGGGAATGAATGCTACATCTGTGAACTTAACACCCTTTGACTCTTAATCACAAACTATCGTCAATACTAAACTTGATACAAACATGTCTCATATTCATGATATGCTACAAAGTCAAAGTGTGCGCTCTCACCATCTACAAATTATACAATTTGCAGAATAATGACATCTACATGTATGCAGTAATAAGTCCACTATTACAAGTGGTGCCTATTATTGACAATGCATAATCTTTATTCATCCAAGCGCATACCACTGTCATCTTAAAACTATTAAGCATGACTGCTGATTTGTTGAAGTATGCGTGATGTGCAGTAAAGCCTGATGAATACAATACATGAGAGAAAATTTCTAAACAGTTGTTTTATTTTTCTTGTGTTCATCACAAAAGCCACAAGCACATTAATTCCATGTGCTTTGAGATAATGCTACTATGAAACAAATGTTGACAAAATGTACTGTAATTTCACTTTGGTAAGAAATTACCACTAGCTTTTCTTACCCTTGGTTTTCAGTTATACTGAGCAATGCAGAGCACTGCCAGGAGGAATGCTAATAAAATTGACAGGATGGGCTGGAAATGAGTTACCAAAAATAATTTCTCCCAGTTTGTTTGAAATCTTTTTCCATTTTGTTTGTTGTTTTTCCATTCTGTTTATTTGTTATTGTCTTTTTCTGACACAAGAAAATTTCAGCTACTCACAATTTCACTGAGTTTCTATTGGAATATTTTTTGGGTGATGACACCATCCCTCTAATACGTAGATTCCATCAGTCCAACACGGATAACATAACTTTTCTTGCCCCCTTGACAATCATTTCCAGACCATATGGGACATAAAAAAGCAGGAAATGACTTGTCAGGTGCTAATGAAGGAGAGGAGCCATCATGAAGAGATATGCTCATTCCATTTCAGCTTATGTCTCCACTGTATTCACTTATAGCAACCATCTCACGCATCGGTCTTTTCAACAATGTCGACACATGGGAAGAAGTTTCAAGGCTACGCATACATTCGGTGGATTGTCCAATGACGATAACTACAGTCACTAGCGCTGCGGAGGGCAGAGGGGTGAAAAACTCTTATTAAGTTTCTTGTCATCAGTACGTGTACGTCGTCATCAAATTGGCAAATTTAAGAATTCCACGGGCACACTAGCGCATCTCATACGGCCTTCCGATGGTATTCGGGTGGGGCAGCCTCGTAGTCGCTGGGCTTGAAGAGGGTGGATGCGTTCTTCTTCAGGTAGTTGAGAAAATCGTTGACGTGGGTCAAAAGGAGTTGCATACTCTTCTCGTCCACCGGTGTGAAAGCCAGCATCCCACCAAGTTTGACTACAGTGGCACATAGGGAACCAAAAGAACTTTCGATCACCATTCAAAGCTCAACATCAGTTAGTATAGTACAATTTCACATTGAAATCCCTCTGTTTCCATTATTTCTCATCTTAACTGTTCAGTGTTTTAAGTCAGCCAGCTTAGAATATGATAGTCAACCTCAGCGAGTCAAATCCAAAGGAACCACAGAAAATTCTTTGACTCACGTTAGCTTCGACTCCTCAACAGAATCAACGTTGCCTTTATCCATCTCAGGTAGAATTTTTCTCTATTTTAGCTAATATTTCAACTTGTGTGAAGTTGACACAGGCGAGGTTGACTGTACCTCTCTTCCAATCACTTTTATCCAGTAGATTGTGTCATTGTTCTTACAAAGCATGTCCAGATAAGTGAAATGACTGTTAGCTCCTCTCGTCCAATATTGACCCTCTAAACTTTCATACCAGCCAATGTAGCATTTTGACTTTTGATGACCATCCTGACTACCCATTTTCATCTTTACACGTTGACCTTTGTCCTTGCATGAAATTTCCTAAAATAGTAAATGATATGAAAATATCAGCATTTCATCATCTAAGTTTTCACTTGGAAGTGCAGCAAATGGTCGTTGAAAAGAAAAATCCATCGCTTGGTTTATATAAAGCACAATCGCAAAAGGAACCACAACATTCAGGTCTTCCTGATCAATCATGTACACTAAATAATGAAAGTGCAGATAGACAGTGTGATCAGCTCCATGACTACACTTATAACAGTTAACTATTGGTGCCCAGAGGGTCAAACTCACCAAAGAGCCTCAAGAGATGAACAGCACCGTACACCTTGGACATTGGCTCTTCTGACCGCGTGGCCAAAATCTATTTTGAGGACAAGAAAAACAGTGTGGCGAGACTTTTTATATATCACTGCCTCTAATAAAACTCTATGAGCGTAATGTACACACTACTACAAACACACATAATGTGCATACAATTTGTATGCATGCTTGTTTACACATGTCATAAGAACGAGCTATGAAGAATCCACGTGACAGGAATCTTATGTACTGTACATCGCTCCATGATCTTCAAGACAATTAATACCTCACAAGGTCTATCATCTCTGGAGTCGTCTTATCAAAATAAAACATTCAACTGAAATCCATCTATGATAAGTGAGTGATAATGTACTTCACATCACTAGCCGCTTTAGCTCTCTCTTGACAATAAAAATTCTACAAAATACATGACCTTTTAGAGGCAATTACATTATAAAATAAACACAAACCACAAGCTTCTCTCAAGTTGGACAAGACAAATTTCAAGGTGCTGGCATTGCTTTCTAATTATTGAAACTTAATACAGGAGTTGCCAAATGCGGCTACTCATTAAGACCATTTTTTTTTTTTTTTTTTTTGGGGGGGGGGGAGGGTGTAAAAGTAATATAACATTCTAAGTGTCTTGCTACTCAATTGTGTGAAATCCAATACAAGACATGGATGTCTTATCACAAACTAGGCTCCTCTTCTAAAAGACAGGGCAAAAGTTGAGAGAGCTTTATTCTTATCTTTGAGCATTATGTACTTGGTGTATGAAGTAAATCACACACACTCACATGCACAAACACGGACATACACAAACGCCAAATCAAAACCGTTCTATGCAGCTTTTCATCAAGATCTAGTTTCACTGTGATACTCACGTCAGCAAACTGCGGTCGCTCAAATTTATAGAGAAGCTGTGTGCCCAGCATGACGTTAAAATACTCTTTCAGTCCTTGTGTGATCTCTACAATGGTACTTTCTCTGTGAACATAAACAAAGGGGGGAAAATGGGTGAGAGAGGGCCACCCCTTGGGCATATCATGTGAAAAGGACCGCTCGGGTGGACAAGAACAAGCTGTGTACGAAGTTGAACTGGGATACTATATACAGTCTATGCAAAATTTCTTTGCACTTTTCATATGAGACACCATTAATGTAAAATATGTCAAGGCGTGAACATTTCTTCCGAATTTCATGCCTTCTGAACTACCACAAATATTCTCATTGTAAGGACACATACATTATTTTTGCAAGTAACAAAATTTGCACTCTCATTTGCAAAACTCAAGTGCAGTTAACTAATGTTGGCCCAGCATGACATATTGATGGTGCAAAAGTTTCTACTTTTACATTATTCTAAATTGTTATGCAGGAGTCTAAAACATTACATTTATAGTCCCTCAGTTTCCTCTACGTTGCTTTATTATGCAAGGCTGTTTGAATAAAGACCAAAAGATTGATTAACCAATTTACACACTGACCATAATTCTGAATTGCCCATAAGACATATCAGAGGAAATTTTCTAATTGCTGGGACCATGCTATGCTTATTCTTGACATAAGCATACCAATCCAAATCCCTTATAGTAGTTTACCAAGGAAGGGATCATACAACACAAGATCTGCATTTGAGAAGTATTCAATGATCTGCATTTGAAAAGTATTCCACAGTACTGCTTGTGCAACTCAGTGTTCCCCTTGTAATCATTAAATTCATTGGCTAAGCCATCAAAAATGGGAATTTGAGTAGAACTTGCCATAACACAGTAAGGACGCGACCATAGCATTTTCAGATCTAGAAGTTTACATGTTTTAATAGAATATTGCTGCTTACTTTGCAGGAGTCATGTCCTTCTTGTTCTTCTTTTGCTTCACATAGTCCTCCAAGATCTGGTCTACTGTGGTCCTGGCTGGCAGGTGGACCAGCTATAAGAATATTGCAATAATCAGCGTTACCAAATAAGAGCTAATTACTACAACTCTGAGGCACAGAACTCGTGAATGACTTTTAAAACTTATAGACAAAAGCAAGAAAGTCATGAGAATCTTACAGCAGCTGCTCTGAGGTGGTACATAGTGAGGTCTATCAGACTGCTGTAGTTTTCAGAGTAATAATCCAATCCTAAAGTAACTGATATCATCAAGAAATACTGCAATATGCATTTTGATGGCAAGAAACTTGTACGACCCCTCTGGATGAACGTTCACCTGTACATCTGTAACACGACCCAACAACTTATATGCATTGCACAAACACTGATTACATCACATTCAAAGAAAGCAGCTGAAACACTGACCACAGTGCAACTCTTTCCGGGAAGATTATTCGTTCAAGTATTCATTCATTCACTGGTATATATCTATGTTTCTCTTTTTTTCTGAAAAAGCCTCTACTACACTACTATGCGACCACTAAGTAGTTAGTGTAAAGCAAAAGGATTGTAATGATCAGAAAAATTTCCAGGATCAGTGTCCTTTTGCTTCTCAGCATGAGGCAATGTGTATCACAGATTGAAGTCAACGGAATATACACAAGGTTAATGAGACCCTAAACAAGAAGATGATAAAGATGTCATTGACATAAATGATAAATGCTTCGCTAATGCTAATTAATATGCAGACTGGTCGAATACAGTAATTACCTTGTATAATTAGAATAATTTACCTCTTATCATGAATCTAAAGTGAAAGTTATTAAAAGTAACTTTTATTCTGCATGCCATCACCACACTCTATGGCAGGGTCATTTATGATGATTATGACAAGTGCTGTCAACATTCACTCAGCAAAATAAGGCTGGGTCAGCATGCTACATGCCAACAGGAGAAAATAACATGACTCTCAAATAGGGGAGGCTTTTATACCCTTTTTTCATGACATTAACAGATACTTCTTTCTCTTTTTATCTATATTTATAGTGAATTGTCTGCAAAATTAAGGAGGCAAAGCAGCAACTCTGTGCAACCTATCTGCCTTGGGCACATGGTTAAAGTGACTGAAACACTGTTACACAAGGGGGGTTACTGCTTCAATGATAGGCCTACACTCCTTTCGTGTGTCCATGATTGGCAAAATTCGATCATAAACTTCGCATCTCACCATTTTCTGTCGAGTAATGGCATCCCAGTCATCAACCAGTATCGGTTTCAGCTCCTCAGGAATTTTCACTTTCACTTCTACTTTATTCAAGAATGATTCCTCCTGAATAAAAGACCAGAAAGACAGCTTTGGGTTTATATTAATAGCATCATCAGTGGGGTAAATTGACCAAAAGCCAATTTGAAAAGCAAAATTTACAAGCTTGACTTACAGAAATATGACTATGTCTATACACATGCTACAGGAGTCATTTACTACCTCCACTGGTAAAGGAGGTTACGTGTAAGTTTGCTCGTCTGTGTGCAAAATAACTCAAACAAGTTGTGAACGGATTTGGATGAAACTTGCAGGAAAAGTTGATAACACAAGTAACAGATTGATTATATTTTGGTAGCGACCCAGGAATTTTTATGAATTTTTGAAGGATTTAAGCTTTTGCTTTTTCCTTCCGTGATTACTTTCTCTCTGACATTGTGCTCAGTTTGTCGATTAGTATAGATGGAATGAAAGAGTCTACAAATAAGATTACACTGTAGTCAATACATGCACTGCATCACTGCATTGTGGGTGGAACTGTCACATTAATACATTATATGTACATATCTAGATGAGGGGAGGGGATATTCTACACTGAATGGCCAAGAAATGATTTGCAAAGTAAGGACTAAAGGATTGACGCTGGTGAACACTAGAAATTTCACTCACACTCTCTACTGTGGCATCCGGCCTAGACCGCTTCTTCCTCTGAGTATCAGCTGCTGGGGCCGGAGCTGGGGTGACAGGTGCTGGGGGAGGCTCCTCCGGGACAGGTTGAGGGGAGGCAGCGGCTGAGGAGGGGGTGGATGCTGTAGACAAAATGAGGAGGGGTCGTTCTTGGTAGGGATTTATTGTGATTATCTCTTCAAAGGGGACAATGGTCTCATAGTCCCAAAAGGTAGAACTCAAGCAGGGGAAAAAAATTGTTAACTCACACTCTGCTGCATGTTTTTGGAATCAGCTCCTCAATTAAGTCTATTAGAGCATAATTACTCTTACAGTAGAATACAATATAGGTCAACTTCATATCCCTGTACTGTGCAAGGTATCGCCCTCTAACGCAAAAAAAAAAAAAAAAAAAAAAAAAAAAATCATCATTAGCAAACAAAGACTTCTTTTGCACTACTTACACACAGCATCACCTTGCATTGTACTACATTGTTAGATACAACTGGATGTCCTTGATTTGATACTTTGTGTACCTTGAATGAACTGTTATTTTGCTGCAGGGCCCCAAAGAATAAGTGTACAAATCACATTTTGGGACTTTACCTTGGTAAAGAACATTGACTGAATGGCTGAATAATTGAATGAATTTAAAATGAATAAATGAATAAATAAATAAATAAATAAATAAATAAATAAATAAATAAATAAATAAATAAATAAATAAATAAATAAATAAACAAATAAATAAATAAATAAATCAACAAACACAAAAATAAATGAAACATCCCTTTTCCTTTCATTCTGTGTTTTAACCACTAGTATTTAAAACCTGACAGCGCACCTGATTCTGTAGCTTTGGCTCTCTTGGAAGCCTTTTCTGCTGCTGCTGGGGTCTTGGACTCTTTGTCTGGCTTCTTCTGGTTGCGGGCCTTCTTCTGTTTCCTGTTCACATCAATTTTTACAAACACAAACTGAAAGAACTGAGAGCAACAGCCAATAATGATGGCCTTATCATTAGCATTAAACCCATTGCATACAACAAGAAATTTGGTCTTTGTGTATAGTTGACACACATTTCTACAACTTATATTTGCTTTGTCTTTGACACAGCGATCATAACCTCTTCATAATATGAAAAATAACAAAGGACATTTTACCAGTCATTGGGTCGTAGTGTCATTGTATTAAAGCTGAACACTTGCATTAATCAACACATCTTATCTACAGATTTTAAGGACTTCTAATACTGACTGTATATTTACAGACACATAAAAATAACTACATTTCTCTTTCAAATTTAAAAACAATGATACACTGTATATCATATGTGGGTCTTGAAAGACCTGCACTGTCTAGTGAGATGTGGTGCATTATAGTTTTTATTTCATCTCCACTTATCCTTTACTTACACTTTCTGCGCAGCAAACAGCTCCTTCTGTTTTTGTAGGTTGGCTTCGTTGAACTTCAGAGCCCTGCTCTCTGGTACCCACTCATCCCAGCTGAAGAGTACATTGAACATAATTGAAAGGCAATATTTAGTTTGTCCACCCATTCCCCTCTCAAAAAAAAAAAAAAAAAATCACTTCATCATGCTTGCCATCTATGTTGTTACCTTTGCCAAGGAGGTTATGTTTTTGCTGCCATTGGTTTGTCTGTCTGTTTGTAAATTTAACTCAAAACATTGTAAATGGATTGGAATGAACTTTACAGGGAAAGTTGATAATGACACAAGGAACAGGTGACTAGATTATGGTAGTGATCTGGATCCAGGAAAAAAAAATAAAGGATTCTTTGTTATTGGCTAATAGAACCCACAAATTAGGGAATTTAAGCTACAAGTACTTGAGGTGCACATACGTGCACTCGATGTGCACCCAAAACGCAGCAGGAAGCTAATGTAGAGATGCTAGAAAGAACTTTTTATAATTGAGAAAAGGGCCAGTTTCGGCATTATGTGTGTAATACAATGTATGTGAAAATGGGCTCTTCTACGAATGTCTACAATTTCCGACCGCTTTCCTAGTTGTGTAATGAAATACTTTCAAAATACTGTTTCAGCTTGTAGCACATTATCAAAGCACATAACACAAACAGACACAGTCAGGTGTTTGGATTCTTGTTTTTTTAACTTCAAATTTTCCCTTTTAAATTATGCCGCTTCTCAGCATTTATGTGGTATACCACAATGTGTTATTGTTGCTTCCACTCAATAAGTCTCTCTTTTGACTTCTTGGTCAATATTGTGTACATAAGTTGTGTGGTGAAAATAAATTTGTTCTATTCATAAGTTACACATAACCAATTTCGTTCATTCTGAATGGTATTACACTTGGTCAGCAAACATTTGTTTTTCTCACTGCTTTTCACAATACAATACACTGGAAATATCTGGTACCATAAATCCAAGAGTATAAGAAAGAGAAAAGAGAGCTGATAGACTGTGAGGTTATTTCAGAAACTACAAGTGTAGCTATTGCTGTAACTTCTCTGTTCAACCCTATGTGAAGTCTCAGTGTGTGGTTGATTGAAAAGTCCCCACAGTGTTATCACACTGTACTTACTTTTTATTCCAGCCATTGTAGTGTATGAAGTAGCGGATTGTCTTGTCCTTCACCTCTGACTTTACACACTACACCAGGGAGAATATGATGGGAAAGGATTGAGAACATTATGCACATGCAGAGACAAATATTCACTTCACAATTTTATAATATACATGTAGTGGAAGCCATTTACTCTCTTTCAAACTAGATACATCAACAGCAGCATCTATATGGATGTCATGCAGAGTTACACTCCCACAACAAATACTTGTTTCCGCATCAGTACTAAGGCCAATGAGTATTTTGTCCATGTTTGGCTACAATAATAATAATATGAATGAATGAGCATTGTCTCTGATACTTAACAGAGTTCAATTTGATTGCATCCTTCACCTTGATTTGTCTTTTATACACTGTATAATAATATGATAAAAATTATAAAAAAAAAACTATGTAAAACCAAGAATCGACTGCAATGCCTAGAAAAAAGAGGCTTAAAAGTTAGTTTTGACTCAGACCTTTGCTTCGTAGAGTAGAGGGCCATGGAAACAGAGAACTCGTTCACCTGTGCAAAAGGAGAGAGAAAAAAGCATGAGACTCAAGAATAAATGAACTATAAAACATAATTACCATGAAACGAAAAGCAACCAAAAACACAAGGAAAAGAGAAAGTTCAAACTCTTCTGCAAACAGACTTGCTGTGGTGTAGGTTCCAGATTTCACAGTGATAAGTTACCCCATACTTATCAGGCGTTTTTTCCTTTTCTTGTGACTTGTTTGGTCCGCTCCTACACAAGCAGCAAGTAACTAAGGATGCATGCGTACAGTATAGTAATGGTATTACTAAAATTACTAAAAGGAAGTAACAGCTTCATGCAAAGTACCTGTAAGACACGACAGGAGACCCAGAAAATGAAATGTTGTTGAATTTAGTTCATTATTTGTTGAGCTAGACCCGAGTTCACGCTGGAGCATAAAAAGTAAAATGATTGAGATTAAATTTACTCACTCAAATGTCTCGTTGGCCCCTACCATTCATGCCTACATCAAAGTACATGCATTTGCCATTGCCGTTTTATTGGGGTGTTGCCGTACTGTTGGACAGTAGACTATCTACAGTCTATCCAAGAAGAAGAAGAAGAGAGGATCGGATGAGGAGGCCGCGGCCATGCGGCCAGGGCCGGAGGATCATCAGGAGGAGGAGGAGAAGAAGAAAAAGGAGGAGGAGGAGGAGGATGATGATGATGATACCAATCAGTCACGTAGTGCCATATCATAAGATACAAGAAGACTTTCGTTCTGGGACACCGTTATCATAGTTATAGGGCCTAGGGCCTACAGCGTTATAGTATACCGCGTGCGGCACGACACTAGTCTTTGGAAACAAATCTACAGCATCGATTTGAATATGTGGGACCACAATAACCCTCGGCACAAGCGAAAAAGCTGCATAGGACGGAAATCAGGCTCACAAAACATTGCCAAAGACACCCTTCTCATCCTGAAAATGTATTGTGACAATTTAGACGAAATGTTGAAACAGAAATTTCCTACCAAAACATAAGTAAATGAGAATATGGCACACGAAGAAGAAAAAAAGTTACACTAACCTTCGGTAAACTTCGTTCGAATCGGAGCCATCTTTTGCAAGCTGACCTTTCACCTTTCGTTGCGCCCAGCATGCATAATATACTATGCAGGCCCAGGACCCGGGGTCCGTTTCATGAAAGTCTTAAGAGAGACTTTCTCTCTCCTAAGTCACACTTAGGAGAGACTTTGCTAAAAACCGTTTCATGAAAAAGCTATCGCATAAAGCTATCACATAAACTCAGACTTAGGAGAGACTTTTTCTACAAACCATTTCATGAACGAAGCTAGCACATAAAGTCTCTCCTAACTTGGCAAAGCTATCACATAAATCTAGGAGTGGTCAGGAGCACTCCTAAGTTTATGTGATAGCTTTTTCAGAGAGCCATTGTATCAAACTTTTTTCTCATTTTTGGAGAAATTGACCCCAAATTTGGCATGTGTGACCACTGTCAAAGGTAGATGTGCAAGACATCTTTTTCGTTAATATCGCGTAATGCTTTGCCATGGCAACGACATATTTTCATAAAATCATACAAATTATTGTGGATTACACTACTACACTCAGTTTTAAAGCAATGCAGTTGAAATTCAGCATAGAATCAGATCAAAGTAATGTGTAGTTGTGCAAGACGCTTTTTTCAGTGTGTGGATGTGAAGAAATCTGTTGCCATGGCAACAACAGTTTTTTTTCTATACCAATCATACAAAGAAATATGTGGATTGATCTAACTTCGTATAGTTTTTTAGCATTTGACCTAAATTTTGGCACATGTGACCGCTATAGTATGTAGATGTGCAGAACTAATCTTTTGTTGATGTTGAACAATGCGTTGCCATGGTAACAGCATTTTTTTTCACTTGAAAGCACCTAAAAATATTGTGAATTCAGATAAATTTGTCAGTCTTTGAGCAATGGCTTGAAATTTGGCACATGTGACCGGTATAGTACGTAGATGTGCAAACTTCATTTTTCGTCATTGTTGAACAATGCGTTGCCATGGTAACAACAGACTTTGAATAAAAAGCATACAAAACTATTGTGGATTCAGCCATCTCCCTCAGCTTTTGAGCATTTGGCTTGAAATTTGGCACATGTGACCACTATGATATGCAGTTGTGCAAATTTCAATCTTTCATAGATATGGAACATTGTGTTGCCATGGTAACAGCATATTCAATGAATATAATACAAAAAATTTGTGGATTCAGTTTACTCCTTCAGTATTTGAGCATTTTACTTGAAATTTGGCACATGAGACTGCTAAAGTACATTGACTGATGTGCGAATTTCTTCTTTGATCGTTGTCAATGTGTTGCCATGGTAACAGAGTATTCTGAATGAAAATCATATAAAAATACTGTGGATTCAGCTAACTTCCTCAGATTTTGAGCATTTGACCTGATATTTGACACATGTGACAGTCATAATATGTGTTTGTGCAAACCTTTCTTTCAAATTTTCTTCCATTAATATTGGACAGTGTGTTGCCATGGTAACATAATTTTTTATGAAAATCATAGGACTTACCAGTTTATTCATCCAACTCCCTCAGTTTTTGAGCACTTGATTTGCGATACGTAATTATGACACATATGACGAACAGATTTTTTTAATAAACAAAACACAACTTTATTCAATGTTGAACAATGCGTTCCCATGGTAACAACTTTAAAAAAAATAAAACCGTATAAAGTTAGTGCTGGTTGAACGAACTCCCTCAGTTGGAGGTGGGGGTAAAAGTCACAATGAGTGATAGTTCAAGTTTCTGCAGGTATTCATGGTTTCATACTTGGATTTGATTTTACTCATCAATTGCCACAATTGAAACACATTTCATTTAAAGATGCAGAATGACAAGCGCCGATAATGATTCATTCACCACTATCAATTTCATACTCATTAACCCTATTAAGCCCAAGCTATTTTGACCCTTCCCAGGCCCAAGGGGGGGGGGGGGGAGCACATTGTGCCCCCCTATATAACTTTGTTATTGTTTGATATCTCATCGTCATATTTAGCACATGGGTAGAGCAACTCATACTCTACATGACCGCATACTTGAGTTTTTTCAAGGTCACCCATAGAGGGCGCTATTTATCAAAATATAAAGAAATACATAGGAAATATGCTAAAAACATGATTTTTCTGTATGATTTCTTTATCCCCAGTATATTTATTTCCAATTATGACCAATATTTTTCATATTTGCCACAAATAATGTGCAAGTCAAAGCTGATTATTTGTTATGGTTGAAATTTCTCAAGGTCACCATATGGGGGCGCTATTCATAACAAAATAAAGAAATACATTATGAGACCTATGATGTATTGTTTGGGATAGGTACATGCATAGTAATCATATTCCATATTCCCATAATATTGGAATTTTAAGTTTGCAGATTGATAATGTGATAAACAAATGATATTAGAGGTATAACTTGGGTGAAGGAATCAAAATGGCACAAAATAGAACGTCAATCTTTGGAAAATACTGTTATTTTCAAGCATCTCTATTATATCTATTGTTTTATGCTGCTGGCACAGAAAAACAAAGGAAATAATAGGAAAAACATTTCAAGGCCATAATTACTTCACATTCTGCTTCTTCAGCAAATTTCAGCCAAGAAACGCCCATTTCACACATTATAATATTGTAAATTTGAATTGGAACAGAAAAATACGCAAAAATCTGACTGACATGGTTGTCAGTTTATGGTTGCCATGGAAACCAGCAATATCAAATATAGCTAAATTATATATCAAAACGTTTGGAATAAGATTTTAGGAAAAGTCACCAAATTTGGTTAAAATTGGATACAGGGCGAAGGAGTGGCGAATGAAAATCTGGTAGAGGGCACAATGTGCCCCCCCTCTTGGGCTTTATAGGGTTAATATTAGTTCTACACAATTTAACTACATGTCATGTGACAGATTATGTAACTGCAGAAACTATTGAAACAGTTGTTGCTGTCAAATTGTCATATTCTGGTTGCCAAATTCATTGGAAAATCTGATCTTGAAAACATGTATTTCATTATTCAATATCGTCATAATCAGAGCACAATTATCATAACCACAATGATGATACTGGTTAGAGTCTTTGTGAAATTATTATCACTCACAGTATTTTCTGGTATTACACTCTACTTCATTTCTACATAATAACTTATTCTTAATTATATCTTTCTGATCAAATTATACTTGCCCGCGTAGATATAATTTTCTAACTTGGTTACATAAAGTTTGCCGTCACACGCCTGGAAACAATAACAAAAATAATGCACTGCAACGTTCACTGGTGTATTTATGTTTGGATCACTTATACCTCAACACATCTTTCATAATCATTTGAAATTTTTTCATGGTTTATTAATCAAATTGTGAAAGCAGCTGAACTTCAAGCAATTCTATCATTGCAAATATTTGGTGAGCAAACAATGATATGTGTTGCAATCCACTCTTTTTGCACTCTGAGGTTCCCTACATCAGAATACTAATTATGATAATAGTAGTAATAATAATGACCTTGTCTACTACACAATAGCTTTTATTCATCAAAGCAATCAGAAATCAGACTGTTATGTGCTGACAGAGATTTGCATTTGTCCATTTTAAAATGGTTTCTTCCACTTTACTATAAATCTTCTTTTCGGTTTTTTTTTATCTTTTTATTTTTTTATTTTTTTTTAGTGTGCTTCGATTCACCCGTTTGCTTTTCACCAACTTTTTTGCATGCTTAGCTGTTCTGTTTTGCTTTGCAATGCATTTGTTTCTCTTTTCTTCTAAGGGGGATTTATCTCATTTCTGGTTTTGGTTAATGCCTGGCAAAGCACTTATGCCATCACCTATGGACTCGTCTATGACAAAACTCTGAGTGAAGTTCAGCAGTCAAACTGCAATAGTCTGATTGTAGCTTCATATCTAACACTGCAATTGTGACTCTGCATCACAAAACCCCCAAAAAGTCACAAAAAGTCACCAAACATGGATTTCTGGTTAAAGGGATGGTGTAGTTTTGGTTGAGATCTGGTTTCAGATTTTTTTTTTTGTGTGTGTGTGTGATATAATGAGAAACCTCTTCTGAAATATGAAAGGGCACATAATTCCAAGAAGAATTCAATGTTTACTTGATGAAATTGGTTTTGAAATGGCTGAAATATGCAAAATAAAGCGATTCCTAATAAAAGGTGGAACCAACCTTTCATTAGAATCGCTTTTACTTTGTTTTACTTTGTTTTTGGATGTCTCAGCCATTTCAAAATCGATTTTCATCAAATGAACTTTGAATTCCTCTGAGAATGGTATGCTCTGTAGCACTTCATTAGTGGTTTCTTAATATCTTCCAAAAAGTTAAAAGCTCAATCCTCTTTCTGAAAGAGCAGACTCTTAGATTTAAAATGATGTACAACTCAATTCAGATGGACTCTCCTAACCTATATTAGAAAAGCACAACCTCTGCAAACTCATAATCCTTTCCATGTTAGTTCCGACTTCCAGTTGTTTTGCTGGTTGTGAAACATTGATGTGTATACTACGTAAAAGATTACAGCCGAAATAATTAATGAAATCATCGTGATGTTCATATTATTTCACACTGTATTTTACAAATGAATAATTTCATTCTTTCAGAATGGTCCGTTATAATGAGGAAGAGATAGTCGTAAAAAGGATCATGAATTCAACCATGTCGTGTACCTTTCAAGGACACATGTACGAAATGCAAAGAGATTTTGGGGAGAAAAATACAAAATGCATTTTCAACCCCTGCTAGTGCAAACATCATGGAATACAGCCTAAATAATTAATAATGTAATCATCGCGATCCCGCTGGGCGCACACAGCGTAAAATAAGTTTAATAATGCATGTTACTCTGCTTGCACCCATGTTCAGAAAAAAAAAGTAACAAATGTTTTTAATACAATGTGATTTTGTTTATTAAAATTTTATACTGTGTTTCACAAATGATATTTTCATTCTTTCAGAATGGTTCAATACACGAGGAAGAGATAGGTGTAGAAAGGATTACGAATTCAACCCTGTCGTGCACTTTTCGAGAAGGCATGCACAACACACGCGAAGAGATTTTTTCAGAAGAAAAACAAAGAACGCGTTTTCAACCCCTTCTTTTTTTTTTAATTCTTTTGGTATCAACTCACAAATGATTCCTTTTTATTCTTTCTCAATGATAATGATCCATTTACTTGTGTAATAACAACACAAAGACTGCTCATAAGTTTGATTGCTTGGTATATGTGACTCCATGCTTATGTTTTCTTTGTTTTTAGTGCGTACGGTTATAACGAGGAACCGGTTATAACGAGGAACCGGTTATAACGAGGCAATATTGGCCGTCCCACGGACCTCGTTATAATGGGGTTTCACTGTATATACATTGATTTTGAAAGATTAAATCCATATATATATATATATATATATATATATATATTTACAGCGGTAAAAACTATCATATGTTGCATTCAACCTGTCTGCATCACCCTCGGCAAGCTCCATGCCTTGAGAATCTATATGAAAGAAAAAAGAAATACAAATATGGAAAAAAAAATATTGGTTACATACTGAAATTTTATGACACGCCATTCATCCCCTCTGCCTGACATTATACAGAGTGTTAAAATATGTGGGCTTACAGTTGAATGAATACACACACGACTGGCACACATATCATTACACAGAACTACTTTTCAGCAATTTCTTATACAGTATATTAGAAACAGTTTAACAGCATCTAAAACTAAGAAAATCGTCTGGGATGTCATACACAAGAATAAGTGTAGCAGATTCTTCCTGATAAAAAAAAAAGGTGTGACACAGACTCAAAATGAGAATGTGATTGTGACTTTAAACACTCGTCTGACAGAACGTTATACATTCATGACTTTTTAAAAAGGATTGTAACTTATGTCAGGCAAGCTGGGGGTTCCAAAATAAACAGAAAGATGATTCAATGGGTTATGCAATAAATCAGCTGCATTGCTATGTCAGTGCGTAAATCAACTAATGTAAGCCGTACAGAATTCCCAATTGTGGCTGATATAGACATAAACATTAAATAAACTACAAGCTGGGGTGTATAAATGCACTAATTTCTTCATTTCTCGTATGGAACAGTTCACATATAGAGGTATCATTGTTTGTCCACCAAGTCTACAATAATTGCTAAAATAAGAAAGACCGAATTACCTGTAACTGATATGTCATCAACAGAGGTTGCCCTTTTTCAACTGTTATTCAAGTTGTTTATTTTGTAAAATCTTTATACTTTCAAGTTTAATTTGAGAAAAGCATACCTGTGTTCTGTCGTAGATAAGATGCTGCTATACAGTTTGTAGTCCAATTGCAGTCTGACTCTGACCTGGGTGAAGTTCAGCTGCAGTTGTCTGTCCCAAGGCTTGGTGAGGTTCAGCTCTCTTCAGGCCTTTGGGTGTGCAAATATAAGAACAGTTAAATACCATACAAACAGAAACATCGGATGCACAAATGGGATAGTTGGAAAATATTTGAGATGAGTGTACATCTTTATTAAAACAAGCAATAATAACAAAATGTTCATTAATTATTATCAATTTTGTAAGATATATTATGTGAACAACAAGTTGTAATTGCCAGTTTTCAAAGTTTGAATCACTATGTAATGAGCAACTGTTAGCAAATTGTAAGAGTATGAGGTAATTTTAGTAATGAATGAGAGGGGAAATTAATAACAAGCATTCACTTTATTCAGTTGGCAGCAGAATTATTCACCCCCTTGCATTATGGACACTATAGCAAAATAAATAACATTACAATTACTAAATCATATACAAGTGGTGAACAGATAGTTTATGACAAATGCCTACCTGCTCAATAGTCTTTGATTTGCATATAGTTAGAAACTTTGATCATTCATGCATGAAGAGATAAGGTCCAGTGAGCACATTATGGTCATTACAGACCTTTCTGTGATCACTGAAGCATGACGTGTTATGGTCTGATGATAACGATTAATTTCTTTTGTTTTTATGGAATTTTAAATAGTATCTTACCATTCTATACACAACTCTTAGCATTTCATCGGGTTATATTCATTTTGACATGACTTAAACTTTGAATTATTAATATCACGGCTAAACCTCTGTACAAACTCTATGGTGTGGCAACTTTCACTAGAAATGAGTTCATTTAAATATTTTTGTACAATGAAAAATGCCAATTGAAATATTAAGAATCCTACATCAAATTCCATCATATTGTGTCACCTATCAAAACATTGAGTGAACAAACCATATTCAACGAAGCATTTCAGTGATCACTGAAAGGACTGAAAATGACCATAAATGTGCTCACTGGGACCATATCTCTTTATACATGAATGATCAAAGTTTGTAACTATATGCAAATCAAATGCTACTGATCTGTTATTTACTTGTAGCAAACTATCTGATCACCACTTTTATGATTTAGAAATGATCTCAGTTATAATGTGATTCATTATGCCAGAGTGTCCAACATGCAAGAGAGGGGCTGAATAATTTTCCTGCCAACTGTAGATGATCAAGATAACATGATTTCTCAACTTGCTTCAATAGCTAAAAATAATCATTTAACACACCAAATGAAGATGGTGGAAAATCCATGACACTGTCACTTGACTTTTCCAGTTGCATCTTGCCCCCAGTCCTTAACTCTGAAGTGGATGAAGTTCACATGTTGTCTGGTGCTTGGCTGTTTGGAGTTTATTCAATATACAAGAACAGTTAATATCTTACAAACAAAACAATAGTGCAGGACATGGGACATTAGAAAGTATGTTAGAGATGGGTACTTTGCCTTTGCTATAACAAGCTATAGCAATCAAATTGAAAAGCCCTACCATTGATTTTGAAAGAATGAATTCACTAGTATCTACTGATCCATAAGCTATAAATAGGACTTTTCACAGTTTAAAATGATTAGCTATGTCGAATATTCTTGTTTCAAACATTGTAAGAGCATAAGGTTTTCTTGATACTAGAAAAGGGAGAGGGTAAATAAACAATCATAGTAGGGCCTACATTATTAAGATAACGTGACTGCTAAAGTTTGTTTCAGGAGCTTGATACATGTAGACATGCAGGTACCCCCCCCCCCCCCTTCCATGAATTATCTCTTTTCAATTGGATCAGTATGTAATATTCTACAGATAGTGAAATAAAAAATGCAAAAAACAGTTGTTTCTAGAAGGGTCACTATTCACTGGATAAGAATGTTTGTTTTCAATTACCAAGATGGACATTACAGCAAACATTGTTTTTAATATTTCCTGTCTAATTAAACACTATTCAACTAAAAATCCAGAGACAATTTGATGTCCAAATATAAATAATGTTGCAATTGTAGTATTTGAAAATATACAGATATGTTGTCTGCTAAAATAGTATTATAAGCTAAAATACTTGCATTCTGTTGAAGGTGACCATGCTGGTAGATACATCGTAAGTCTCGACGAAGTTCAGTAGCAGTCTAGCTGTGGAGAAGATGGAAGTTCAGCAGTTTGGTTCTGTATTCAGTGAAGTTAAGCAACTGACTCTGGGCTTTATGAGATGAAGAAGTCTGATTGTAGCAGTCTGACTGATGTTCCATATCTAACATTATAATTAAAAATGTGAATACAAAATAGAAAATGTGTTTTCAAGCTGTTGTTTGATTATACAAGATTTTACACACAATATCTAGAATCTGCATGAAATTTGAAATCAGTTCACATGTTTTTGCAGTTTAAATATATAAAGGACCTTATATTATTATTTTATAAGTCATACTACTAGTATTTGAGTTGTCTCAATTGAACATGTGTAAGCCTATAGTTTAGGGTATTATGACTTCTGGAGGTTCTAGATCTTGTTGATAGGCATCCATGTTGCAAGGTCTACATCTACCTAAGATCTGGTAGGACCAGCTGTACTGTGGCTTCACATTCGGGTTGATCAGTTACAGCCTGAAATGCAGCCACAGTCTGACTCTGATCATCAACTGTTGTCATGTCATCATCATCATCAATTAAATTGCTAAAAGAAGTTGTGTAAGCGGTACTAGCATCGGAGTATGGACCTATAGAATATACTAACTGCCTAGATAGATAGCACTATTTAGAAGACCTATTAACTTCCTTACTGATGAGTGATAGGCCTACTTATGTTAATGATAATATGTTTAAGAATACCAAGGCAAAGGGTCTAGTCTGGTTATACTTTTGGTATACACTGGTTAAGTACATGTAGTATCTAGGTCAGTAGGAGCTACTCAGGATCACTATACCACTGGATTCTAGATCTATAGACATCTGTAGTATAGCAGTAGAATTCTAGAGGTTCCATGCCTATGAATTTGGGTAAACATCATTCCCTATCTTATTGTGACACATGCATTGCGATTACAGTGCTGTATGCACTTAGAATTGTTGAAGATAGCTTTCAAGTCTGAACCAAGATCTGAACCATGGTTTCCAATTCATATTCTGTGTAGACCTGGATCTACGTACCACTACTAGGCCCTACTATTACTACTTGATCTAGTTAGTCTAACCACTGTCGGACTCTCCAGATAGTACTACCGGCCCTAACCCAGGGACGCTCCGTGTACACAGTTACACACTGTCCCAACACTGCGTGTTGGGGCTGGTCGCAGTTATACCGGCCCTAACCCCAGGGCACTCCCTGTTAGTTGTACACAGTGCTTCGCGTTCGGGCTGGTCGCAGTTATAACCCTAACCCCTAGTATTTTACAAGTTTTTGTTGTAGACCTAGAAATTAGTAACGTTAGATAGTAACATCAGGACTTGTAAACGTAACAATGACACAGGTAACGTATAGCTGGTTCTCTGTAGTGTAAATGCTAATGCTATAAGTTCACGTTAGGGCCTAAAAAACAGGCTTAGGCTAGGCCTATAATTCTGTTGGACAAAATAACCTGAGATTTTCTAGACTGAACAAAAAAAAAACCCCGATCTTTCCTGTCGATTTGACACAAAACAGAAAATTTGTATCACTTCTGAATACTATCCACACAGCTAACAGTGACAGTGTAATTATTCAATATTAGACACGTCTTCAAAAATATAATATTAATAATAAAATGCAGACCAATTCTTTACTTATGAAATTTCCGGTTTCTTCTTCGATCCCTTCATATTCACGCCTTAAGTTACTTGCAATTCACCCATACATGAACAAATCGGGCAATTGCTCTCATGAAATATCTGCACGCTAAAAATCAACCCACAAACATTTCACTATTAGAATCTACTTGTAGAAGTTGTAGTAGCCCTAGACCCTACCATGCTAACAAACTAGGCAACCTACTAACTATACACAGCCCAGTCGCCGCTGTACATGGTGTTCGCGTAGCGTATTAACAGCGTCTGGTCGGGCTAGGCAACCTACCTAAACTCAGCTGGCCATTTGGCCATTCAAACAAACGGCGATGGGCCTACGTGGGACTATTGTGATAACGCTAATACCGGTAAGATTAGATCTACATCTAGATAGCCCTTGGAGAATTGTAGAAGATTCGAACAAAAATATATCCAAATAATATCACATTATGAATCCACATGCATTACTTTTGAATTGCAGACAGCTTTAAATATACTCACTAATAGAAATATGTACTGGTAGCGGTGTAGAATGCAACTTAGCCTTCATGATCTTGCCTCCGTCGTAGATCTGTTGCCTCTGCGCTGTATACACTGTGTGTATACGTGCTATGTCTATGTAGCGAGTGCTCACCGCATGTAACACAATAGGGAGAATAGTTAATGATATGCTAATGATATGTTAATTAGTATTACCCTCGAACATGACGATTGAAAAAATTAAAGTCTCTCATAGCTTAGGAGAGACTTCGTGAAATGGTTTTTACTTCTCTGTGAAAGTCTCTCCTAGCTTAGGAGCGGCTTGGCCATTTTAAGATTTATGTGATAGCTTTTATGTGATAGCTTCATGAAACGGACCCCCGGACCGGATACAGGATAGAGTGCGGCGGCGAGAGCTGGAGCAAGCACAACATGATCAAAGAATGGATTCGGGAACACTATCCATTTAGCTTTGTGAGAGTAGGCGGGATGGGAAGCTTGAAAGTAGCATGCAGCTGCCAGCCATGCACGTGTTGGCCAGTATCCAACAGGAAAGTACCGCTGCAAACACTCCATCCTGCTCTAGTGAGCCTGCAGATTGTGAGCGATGTTGGCCTGAATTTTGTGTTAAAATGACGAGGGGGTATTCATGAGGATCACAGGGTAAAGGGGAAAACGTAACAGACGTTCTTTGATTCGAAAATTATTGATATCGTGATGAACTATTTATAAGGGGGAGGGCAGTGGCGGATCTAGGGACCGCCTCCCCCTTTAAATTTTGAATGTAATCCTAGATTAGTGGCACCAGAAAATTGCGCTGAAGCCATTTTTGTTTTGTTTTTTACTTGTCAGCCGATGAAATCCGAAAGTGGCACCCCCCAAAACAAACAAACAAACAAACAAAACAAAAACAAAAACAAAAAAAAACCTAGTTATCCCGGTAGATCCGAGTTGATTTCTGTCATCTGGTCCAGTCACATTCAATGGTATTGGATCTGCGTCGAGTGATTTCCACTCTCCCCCGTCATGGAATTAGTATATTCCAGTGTGTCATTTCTATTTTGATTTATCCCCTCAATAGTCAGCATGCACACAAACTCTCCGAGTTTATCCTCTGTCAATTATATTGTGTGTTGAAGCTGCTACGTTGAAATCGGCAAGTCCATATCCATCCCCTTCTGCCCATATTCTTCTTTGCAACCCATCCGATCTTTATACTCACTGCCTCCTCTTTTTTCATCCTGTTTGCATTCTTGCGCTCCTTCCATTTACATACCCTCCTCCTTCCCATCTATCTGTCTATCTTGTCTTTATTTTCATTACACCGCGGGAGCACGTTTGCGTCGTCTTCTCTAGTTAGTGGCGGCAGCCATCTCCGGGATTTTTGAGGATTGATTGATTGATTGATAATGGTTTTTGCCCCCATTTGCATCTTCTGGAAAACTGATGCTGTGTCTTCATTCTTAGCACACGCTCCCTTTCCCATTCCGAAGTGTTTTTTCTTCCTTCCACTCTACTTTTTCACCATATTTTCTTTCCCCGGCGGAGAGTTGGCTCAGTCGGGTATAGCGCGTCTGCCTCACGATCACGCGGCCCGGGTTCGAACCCGAGTCTGGGCTGAGCAATGTTGATTGTTATACAAGCATACCGTCCCCTCTAGCAAGAGGCAAAACACTCTGTCCCTCGGATGGAGGTCCCGTGTGTGAGAGTAACAACTCATGCACGTAAAAGATCCCGCTTCATTCATTCATCGCAAAGAGCAGGGTGTTTAACCCGGTGAAGTGGTCCCACCTCACATCCAACTTGACCCCATGGAAGACCGGCTTAATGTACCTGAAAATGGGCTATCCAGCCATCTTCTCAGATGGAAAATGAACAAACAAACAAACAAACAAACAAACAAACAAACAAACAACGATCATCTCTTCATTTTCCGAAGCCTGTTCAAGTTAACTGGCTCCTCATCTTCCACTTATTCGTTTGCGGATAAAACTATATATTGTGGCCTGAATACAACGTGCATTTCTCTAACTTGTTCTTCCTCCTCCTCCTCTTCCTCCTCCTCCTCCTCATCATCATCATCAGCAGCAGCATCCTCCCTTCACGGCTCATCCTCGTCCTCTATCGCGGTTGTCATCTCAAACTTCTCCCCTTTGTCTACCACACAACCCTCCATCTTCCCCGTCTCCGTCAGTCTTGTCTCTACCTCCTTCATTCCATCTTCGTTTCAGCAACTTCTCCCTCAGTGGTCTCTTCCTGATGCTTTAAAGTTTTTCGATTGCCTTTAAGGGTCTGTGATTCCACAGAGTCAATGTTGCTGGTGTTTTCATCCAACATTATCTGGGATGTCATCCTGATATCCAAACTCGACTTCATTTACCATGCACCTTCAAAAATCTTCCGGACAGCGGTAATCATTCAATTCAATTCAATTCAATTCAATTCAATTCAATTCATTTATTTTCATTCTTCTTCTTTTTTCTTTCTCAACAAAAACATAACACAAGATAAATCAGGTTTTACATCATAAACAGAGAACATTTGTCTTAATAAATGGTATCAATAAACATAGGAGCGCATACTGGCAAAAAAAAAAAATAATACATCATTCGAAAAAAAAAAATAATACAATCATTCGAGTGGCTATAAGGATAGAATGCATTGTTTCATGACTGTATGAGAAAACATTGCGAAATATAGTATTTCATTAAAGGATACATTATAAACTGTAGGCATTACAATTATTGTGCGGGTTTATAGTGATGATAGACTAATAAGAGTGGGAGTAGTAGTAACAGTATGTCAGCGCCGCGGCAGTACAAGTACAGTGGTATAGGAAAAGTCGATATAAAAATCATGAGAAATGTCATAAGGGGTGTCACGTTACAAGATGCCAGTGTCATATTAATTAGTAGTAGAAGTAGAATATATGCCAGAATTTATATATGCTATGAAAAATACGAAGTACCGTTTGACAACAATTAAACATAGTATTTGTATCATTCGTATGCAATAAAAAGATGTGAAAACGGAAGAGGGTATATAGTACTACCGGGGGTAGTGGTGAAAACGAAATTTGCTATTAGACGGCGCGACGATAAAAACTTTAACATGGAAATGCATTACACACTATACTGGCTAAATCTAGATTAAACAACACCCAAATTCTCCATAAAAGGGCAATGCTCCACATAAACATCGAAAGGTAATTTACGTTCGTCATATTCAATTATATCAACCGTGATTAATTTGTCGATACATGCAGTATGAGAAAAAAAAATAGCGTTCAAAATCAACGTATGTCAATAATTGTCAAAGCGTGAGAGCTCTAGCACGTTGTCAAGACTAATATGATATGGTATAACTAAAAAATAAGCTCTATTTGAGGTGGCCCTATTATTTAGGCCGATTCAACATAATACTTGTTATGTTCAATGGTTGCCATAGAAATGTTATTTTTCGTGTGCGCTGGAATGATGTCAAAAATTAGTTGCAGCGCAGAACTCCAACAAAATATTTTCCAATGGGCGCCCGCAGCCGAAAGCGCAGTGACGCGCATATAGATACATTAATGTGAACGACTACCGATCATAACTATTAAGAACAGGAACCAACTTTCGGAGTTATTTGGTCATAATCATATCATGGGAAGAGAAATCGCAGCTCAAAGCAGTATATTTTCATATAAGTCTATGTTGTTAGAGTCTTCAAATAAGGGTTTCAATGAACCGCCGGTAGTTTCTAAAATATTATTCTCCAAAACGTTTAGCGAACTTCTTTGGACTTCGGATAAGTCTTTAAAAGGGTTATATTGTCATCCATGCATGATACATATATAAATTCCAGCTGGTAGACTCGAGTATATGAAGTTATCCTCTACACGTTCGTGCCACATTATAAATTTAACGCGTCGAACACGTTTACATGGTTTTAAAGGGGACAAATGAATAAAAGAAAATAATAATGGAAGAAGAATTCAGACGTTGATTGAGATGAAAGGTTAAAGTGCACTCTTAAGTCATTGCTTGCATTCTAAGAAATGAAAGTCCATGTAATTTTCTTTTTCCATTGCAGTATCGCATACAGCTTTATTCACAGTTCTTATGCGAGTAGGCTACACACGAAGACGACGTTCATGCCCTTTGATATGTTTTCTTTTCCATGACGACACGTTGTGATGTTAAATGGCTTTCAAAAATGCATAACATTATTTTAAAGGGATAGGATTTGACCGAGGATTGGCAGGCTAGCTCGCCCTTATAACCACATTTTGTCTGACGGACATGCTAAATGCACAAATCAAATACAGTTAGATTCACAGACAAACAAATAAAAGAACAAACTACGGTACTTGCTTACGATGTCGCATGAAAGAGCTGTTGGTTATTTATATCCATATCGTAAATACCCGCATCATGCATCTTTCAATGTTAGCCCGATTTTGTGCAGTATACACGTATACCTGGATATACGCACAGGGATCCCCATGCATATACCTCCCTTTCTCTCTCCGACTGGAATTTCCAACATTTTGACCTCTTACACCCTTTGACCTTGCTAATATTGAACACAAATACGGGGACCAATTTGGTATTCGATGCAGAGGTATGGTTCAACTACTCAAGGCGCTATTAGCTTATTTCTCTCTCATGTCACTATAGGCATAGTGAAGCATGATAAGGAGAATTTATTTTACTCCAAAAGCTGGATTCAATGCATTCAGTGAAGTTTTAAAGAAATCGGGAAATTTGTTCAACATCAGTTACAAATCCTCTCTAGTTAAATCCATGTGCCGCCTTTGTTGGAAAAGAGGACTATATTAAAGAATTCGCAGTATATACCCAGACCAACGATTATGTAAAGGAAATTAGACTTCAAAGATTTTAATTTATATAGAATAATGGAAGAACACTTGATTTAGTTCTTTTTATCTCAGAGAAATAACATGGCTTACCCTTCGTATCTGACACACAAAGGAATGTGTTCTTTTCATTGAATATAACTTTTTGTAGAATTTATTTTCTTTTCTTTGTATCGTCGTTCTCATATCGCCACATCAGCATGATCAGGAACAGTAAATTGCATGCAATAATATTCTAATCCAGACAAAACAAAACAGGAATTTAATCTAAACTCTGTCAATTCAACGCGGCTTTTCCAGATTTCCTCAAGCTTGTCTGATGTGTTCCAGTTATTTTTTTCTGCGATAAGAAATTTAAGTAATGTTAACGTGTCACAAAACAAATTGTTATCGGCTATGATCGCATATTGGTTAGACGTCCGTGTCCTGTCTGTCTGCTTTTTGTCATCCATAATTCGAACATGAGAAAAAAAGTTTGGTATGAGGTGGAAGTTGAAACATTCATGGTATACATGATAACATAATGTTACGATTAAGAATGTGAAGCGGTAATAACATCATTGGACATCCGAACACCACATTGAATGATTGATCATCCAGAACGAATAATAATTGAACGTCGAAGGAACTCTGATCATTATGACACAACCGTGATGTCACAGAGGAGGACCTTCCTATAACTGACCTGGTTAAGAAATGGTTCACGCGAATTTACGTGAGAGGGAGAGGGAGGGAGGGAGAGAGAGAGAGAGAGAGAGAGACAAGGAAGAGAGCAAGGGAGAGACCTAATATTAAATTTCTTCTGGCATTCTTCAGGACTTTGCCCAGGAGTGTTTGAGCCGAGTACAGTGTTTACGTGAGTACGTTTGCGGTGTGCTCGCCTCACTCACAATTATGATAAGAAGAGTCAGTTTGATAGTAATAAATCTGTGTACCACTCGTGTACAGTCCATTCGGCCTTGTTAACACATCAACACCTGCCCGGAGTGTAGTAAGATAGTGTGGTAATTGCAGCGATATGTGTTCGAAATCGTAACGTGTTATGGAGCTTGACGAGGCGTTGCAACTTCTTGGCGACTTCGGTTGCTACCAGTCGATCGTGTACGTGCTCATTTGCCTCGTCGGCCAGTGGACGCAGTCATGGCACATGCTCGCCATCAGCTTCTTGGGGGCGGTGCCGGACCACCGCTGCTCGAGCGACGACCTCGACGGGGAGCCATGGGAACTCTACCCGGTCGAACCCGACTCTCACGGGGATGGGAGTGAGGAGGAACCGCCGGTGTACTCCAGTTGTGAGCTGTATACCAACTACTCCGTGAGCAATGCAACTGAGAAATGCAGTGAGTGGACGTACAACTATAGCGAATACGGCACTACCATCGCAACCAAGGTAAGGTATAGGCAGGGACACCTCCCTGTTATATTCAAGACAAAGTCACACCCTCATTACTAACTGTCACTTTTTTCCCTGTCCATAGTCACACAAAGCTCAAAGAAAAAAAAATCCCAAACCTTTTGATTTAGTATTGAAATGCTTCAGTTTTATTTTGAAAGTATACCCTCGGAAAGTTCAATATGATATACAAATGTAGTTTCTTTTGTATTCATTTTCCATCGCACACAACAAATAATATTGACGGAATTTGTTCATGTATGAAACATGGAAGAACCTCAATATTTTCCCAAACTGACTTTCTTGTATTTTGCAACTTCATTCAATAAGACGTCACGTTGCGTCTTGTCAGCTGACAAGATGCAACGTGACGACTTATTGAATGAAGTTGCAAAATACAAGAAAGTCAGTTTTGGAAAATTATTGAGGTTCTTCCATGTTTCATACATGAACAAATTCCGTCAATTTGTTGTGTGCGATGGAAAATGAATACAAAAGAAACTACAATGTATATCATATTGAACTTTCTGAGGGTATACTTTCAAAATAAAACTGAAGCATTTCAATACTAAATCAAAAGATTTGGGATCAATCCAGTCGGCTTGAACAATCAACATTTTCACCATTAATCACCAGAAATAATGCAAACAACTGTTGACTTCTACGGAAATATGTCATTCATCAACATTTGATCGCAGCAGTTGGACTTTACATGTGCTCCATACGCCTCCATTTACACCCAGAATCAAAAGTGAAAACTCCAATGCTATGTTTCAAACAAAATGATGGAATATGGCTGATCAGTTCATTTGTTTTGACATCACTGATTTTTTTTTTTTTCGCCAAAGTCGTAACATACATGGGCAGATGATTACAGATCGAATAACAATAATAGGGATGGAAAATTCTGTGTGTGCTGAATGGACTTCACATCTAGGGATAAAATTACTCAGTGGTTAAATGCACTTAAAACAGTGCAAATTTCAATACATTATGCCATCATGATCATGAGAATCAGATCGAGGGAATGGGTAATAATTTCATTTCAGATAACCTTTTTCATTTCATCAATAGTTTCACACCTCACGCTCACATGGTGCAAGCTATGTTAATTGAGGGCAAGTATACTAATTAGTCGGGTACCTAAGGGGGAGGGGGGTCACCGTGCACCCCCCCCCCCTCCAGGACTCCTCGAAACTTACATTTTCAGGATCCTCATGACATACCAAAACATAATCAAGATGTTAACAGGAACGAAAAGTGGCTGTTCTAGGTGAAATTTAATGTATTCTATTGTTTTTCATAATTTCTTATGTATTTCTTTGTTTTTCAACTTTTTCAACATTTGTTTTTTCTTAGATTTTCTATTGGAAATTGTCCCTGATCACTTTTCTACCATAATTAGCACAAAACTAATCAATGAAAGTGATTAATTGTAAAAATAATCAGGTTTTCATGACTTTCATGACAGAGCACCTGTTTTCCATAGGAAATGTACACAAAAGCACAAAATTGTGCCCGTTTTGGGACGACATTCCGTTACAAAAATGGGCGTGACTTCGCAAAAGTATGCGGGGAAGTTGCAAATTTGGTCTCAAAAGTTGCGTGAGACTTGAACAAAACAAAGTCAAGTAAGTTTTGAGGAGTCCTGGGGGGTGTATGGTGACCCCCCCCCCCCTTAGGTACCCTACTATGTAGGCCCTACATGTAAGCACATATTATTATATTACATACATACATAAGGACGGGGGGGGGGGATCCGCCACCCCCCCCTCAAAGTTTCGCGCTATAAATCTGTCGCGAGGCTTCTTGACTTTGTTTGGTCAAGTCTCGCACAACTTTTGAGACCAAATTTGCAACATCCGCGTATACTTTTGCGAAGTCACGCCCATTATTGTAACGGTATGTCTCCCCAAAACGGGCACAATTTTGTGATTTTGTGTACATTTCCTATGGAAAACAGGTGCTCTGTCATGAAGGTCATGAAAATCTGATTATTTTTACAATTAATCACTTTCATTGATTAGTTTTGTGCTAATTATGGTAGAAAAGTGGTCAGTGACAATTTCCAATAGAAAAACAAAGAAAAAACAAAAGTTGAAAAAGTTGAAAAACAAAGAAATACATAAGAAATTATGAAAAACAATAGAATACATTAAATTTCACCTAGAACAGCCACTTTTCGTTCCTGTTAACATCTTGATTATGTTTTGGTATGTCATGAGGATTCTGAAAATGTAAGTTTCGAGGAGTCGGGGGGGGGGGTGCACGGCGACCCCCCCCCCCCCCCCCCCCTTAGGTACCCAAGTAAATTGTGCGCCTAATTTTTCATCACACAAGGGAACCGTGCCGCACATCTTTGTTCCGCGGTGTACACAGTGAACACAACACAGAAGTGAAGTGCGTATAAAGGTCAACACAGGTGTCAATGTACGTCGTATGCGAATTTATCTCCCGCGACGTGATAACAACATGCCAGTGTAGTTAACGCCGAGAATGTCGTGTTGAATTTCTATTGCTTTACCCGTTCCACTATATGCAATTTAGAAATTAAGATAAGCTACAGGAAGAAAAATCAGAGGCAAGAAGGAAAGAAAATTTAATCGTAATAATAATGTGTCTATAGATGCATAATTTTTAACATTGGGCGTCGCTAAAAAGTGTTCTGCCAGGGAGGTAGAAAGGAGATTCGTTCACCTCCTTGGTTCAGCGTGGTGCTTGGGCTAGACTTGAAGATTGTGAAATACTGGATTTAACTACAGTGTACTTTATGAGTATAGCCCTACCAGTTGCTGTTTCAAAGCGTGGAGACGGGGGGGGGGGGGGGGGGGGGGCGTGGTGAACGTGATGATGGTTCCTTTTGTAATGGCCGATGTTTGGTAATTCATAATGATAATAATAATAATAATGGTCTTTTTAATCAGTGGCCTCTTTAACACTGTTCTGATTTTCGTAAATGATACAAAAGATTCGAGTTTCGAGATTTTGAGGCTACATGAAATTTTAGGTCTTTTTAAAGTATATTGAGGGGATTGGTTTAAGAACATTGGTGAGATAATAGTCGTTAGATAAAATGCACCTCAAAAAAAAAAAAACAACCTCAGCTGTCTGTAAAGTCATTAATATTGCGAAAATAAGGCTTTACTGTTTTTAAGAGATTGTCACTTTCGTCTTTAATGTGCAGTTAAAGTTTGCTTTCCCTTCCTTTCCCTTAATTATATCTCTTGTTCGATTCTCTTCTTTTTGTATTCTCTTTTTTTTTTCGCACGATCCCAGTGGGATCTTGTTTGCGGTGATGCTAATCGGGTTGACCTGTCCACGTCCATTTTCATGGCCGGAGTTATGGTGGGTTCGCTCCTCTTCGGACAGCTCTCGGACCGCTTCGGACGGAAACCCATCTGGTTTGCATCCATCTGGGCCCAGGTCCTATTTGGAGTGGGCGTGGCATTCTCGCCCAACTACTGGACGTTCGTGGCGCTCCGCTTCGTCGTCGGGGTCTTCGAGCAGGTGAGACACAGTAGTTGATTGATGCGCTATACGACTCCGCTAATAGCAATAAATCCGTATCAATTATTATTACATACATACTATTATGATGTTATGCATATGAAATACATGTGTCTGTTCGTCTGTCTGTCTGTCTGTGTATATGTGTGTATGTGTGTGTGTGATAATGTTTTATGATTATAATATTCATGAAATTTATGAATCGGCATAATACGCGTGCGTGTATGAATGGATCGGGGTGAGGCGCGGAGCAGTATTAGGTGGAATTAGAAAATTGAATTCTATGTATGAGAGACGGAGAATTATCTAGGCTATAATATGTCTGATTTGGCTATAGAAACACTCTTTTTTGTTTTCTACATGCAGTAACATTAATTTCACGTCGTCCCGAAGGTTACAGTGCACTTCCTGTTTCTTTGTGAGATTTTTCCTTCTTCAAGTATTCTCGCACAAGCAATATCGATTTCTTTTTGGAAATTTATGAGCAAGTTATTCACGAAGTGTATTTGTCTCCCTTTCTATCTTTCAAAAAAAAAAAAAAAAAAAGAACGGTTCTTCACACTACCAAAACATGACCACTCCTGCCATATGCTAAAACAATCAATTTAAAAAGCAAGATTGATCGTTTTCTTTTTATGCCGTTATTAGTTTTCCCCACTGATAACTCTTTTAGTTGTTGTAGTTGGTATTATACCACTTGTTTAGAAAAATTTGTTTGGATTTGAGATAAAACGTCAATTTCTGATTTGATATCGTATAGGGCGTTGACCTAACTTCCTACGTCATGGTGACGGAGATGTTCTCGCCCGGCCGTCGTGGTCCCGCCGGGATTCTACTGACGATGTTCTGGGCAGCGGGAATCATGTCTCTTCCCGGCCTTGCCTATCTCATCAAGGACTGGAGCTACCTCCAGCTAGCCATCACCCTTCCGAACGTCCTCACACTCCTCATTGTGACGTAATGATTGTGTCGTGATTTTTTTTTTTTACTACGTTACCATTGTTGTTTTCTCTCTCAGTCCTTTCATAATGAAGTAAACAGTCGTTGAAACATAATATTTTATTGTCCCATACACAAATGAATAACGAAATACTACATGTAACCAGATGTAACTCACCATACAATACAGCAAATTATGAAAAAAAAATGACGTATTGATGTAACCTTACTCAAAACGCTTGTGTAGCTGAATTCCGCAAGGGAACTTGAAAGCAAAACTATTAATGATACGGACAATTCCTTGGAACAGAAAAGGATTATCTTAACACGACCACAAAGACGGAGAGCGGCAGGAAAATAAGGGAAAGAAACGAACAATCCAGACAACAACAACAGCAACAACAAAACATGAAAAGAAATATTGTTAATCATAGTTTATTGAACTTTGAAATCAAACAGAAATATGACATTCTTGAATGCATAGACTTACTGAAATATCATTGTAATGAATTGCGCGTCTGTTATGGCTAATTAATGTTGCTACGCCTTTGATAATTATACAAGTATTGTAGTAGTTCAGGATGTCTTTTTTTCCAGTCGAGATCAGTCAAGAAATTGAGAATCCGCCGTATCTATTGAAGACAATTGTTACAATTTCATGCATTCTAAATAATTCGCTTTAATTTCGTCATTACGTCATTCTATCAAATCACCTTTTTTATGATAAAAGATAAAAATGTCGATATCTATTCGGCTAAAATGTTAGTCATTGCAATACGTGCCCAAGACTCATAGATAACAAACCAAATTCGGTTTACATGGTGTTTTAAGACCAAATGATTGCGTTTTCGTATATTACCATGTTCTAATTTCGTTCTCTTTACATGTCTTGTGAACTATTTTCAGAACACCATAATTTGCAGGCATACATGTATTTTAATTCATTCCATAGAATAATACCCGAGTCGATGAGATGGCTGCTAACGCAAGGGAGGGCGGACGAGGCTGAGCAAATCCTTCAGAAGTTCGCAAAATTTAACGGCAAGGAGCTACCTCAACCTGTGCTATCGATTGACATGACGAACGGTAATATCGCAAAGTCGCCTGACAACAGCGTGTGGAATGGTTGGAGGCCTACAAAGGTTAACGCCAAGCTGCGTCAGGTATCGGTGACATCCGATCCGGATCAATACGATAAACCGAATGGCGATACCAAGACATTGACTCTTGTTGAGGAATACAGTATCGATACTCTACAGTCGACGGCGGACAGCGATCGTCATTTTGAAGAGAGGCATCATACGCTCATCGATTTGTTTCGGACCACACTGATGAGAAAATTGACCATCATCATGATTTTTGTTTGGTCAGTAATACCAACCTTTCTTGTAAGCACACACTTGGGCATCAACACTTCTCAAAAGTTTATGTGCCACGCTTTCGACTATAGTTCTCTCGCAAAAGAAAACAAGAACAAAACACTGTCAGTAGCCTGATTTCGTGGTTTTGCAATGACGAAATTACGAGGGGATAACGTATTTCATTTGTTACCTCTGCTGACTCCTGCCATTATTCAGAAGCATTGGTAGATCGTTAAGGTTTTCATATCACAGTAAACATCATCGCTTAATTGTCAGTCCATTATTATTCTGTGACTAGAGAATGTTCAACAGTCATGCAGCATCGGGCTTATGTTACAAGGGAGATCTTACGTAAGATTTCATTCAGACTCTGTTGTTCCATTTATCCCAATTTTATTTTTTTTTTTCACTTTGCCCCCGCTCTCTCTCTCTCTCTCTCTCTCTGAAATGGGTGTGATTATTTTCGACCGGTATAAAAACTTTTACAAACAAAATCGGAAACAATAAAAATAGAATCAGGATAAAGTTGCTGAACTGAATATAATAGTCCTCTAAATACATATAAGCTTTACATCTTTGAACTACATCTTATACAAATATGTAAGTAAGCTAGTGCGCTCTGTTATGTGCATATGATGTAATTTACTAGATACAATTGTATTGCTTTTTTTCACTTGATTGTGATAGTATTCACGTCATTGATGCCAGATTTGGGTTTTCATTTCGTGTGTTTGTATATAGGCGAAATCGATTAGATATAGCAATATTGAAGATTAAAACTGCAAAGTCTGCTTGAATGAATTGCCCTTATACCATTAGTACTTAGTACTGATGCTTTTATCGAAAATGAAATCACATTTTGATTATTATCAATATCATTTTTCATACTCTAATTTAAGGTTTGTGAATAGCGTCATATACTACGGGTTGTCGCTAAACACGGATAGCTTGGTTGGGAATCCTTATCTAAACTTTTTCATCAGTGGTGCCGTGGAGGTACCAGCCTACATTCTCGCTGTGCTGGTTGTCAGGTGGTGAGTATTTTTCCTTTGTCTTAACATTTCATCAAAAGAAGAAAAGAGAAAGAGAGAGAGAGAGAAAGAGAGAGAGAGAGAGACAGAGACAGAGAGACAAAGGGAGAGAGAAAGAGAGAGAGACTTTCCCCTTTCCTTCAAATTCCTTCACAAATTCTTTTCTTTTGCGTATTTAAAACTTCCCACAAAACAGACAAACGGGCTGTCAAACCTATAAACGCATGCAAAACAATAATGTCCTTCGTGGATGTTATATGCCTTGATCAACAACATCAGCATTACATTATGCCGTCATATTTTTGACAATATTCCTGTCAGGAAAATTTTTTATTTTCACAAATGTATCAATCAGGCAATTTCTTTTGTTTGTCAAAGCAATGGAGTGGCAATGACTTTTCCTTTTTGTTATGTAGTTATATTTTGTTTTCCTCCATCTATCTTTGCTCTCTCTAAGGCTTGGACGAAGACTACCACTGTGCATATTCCATATCGTTGGGGGCGTAGCCTGCGTTACTACTGTCTTCATACCAGCTGAAACAAGTACTACTGTATTTATTCATTACTATTTTGCACTTCTGCATTTTACTGTTGCAGTTATTTTTCATCATTCTTTCCACTGCTCCCCTTCTCATTTTCTCGTGATAAAAATGATGACGATTCGTGGTTCTTGTAATTAAATCAGGACCATTAGTTGTTGATCCGTTTATGATAGTGGTCTCAATTAACCAAGAGCATTCTCTCTTACACTGTGCATAATGATTTAAAACTGTGATATTGCACTGCTGACGATTTTTGAAAGATGGTTTCATGTAGGAAGCGTATGGGCTAAAGCGACTCAAGTGATGTTATCGAATAGACGGGAATGGCTCGACAAAGTTTAAAGAGAGACAAAGACAAGAGCTATAAAAAGAAGTCATTACCTACAAGATTCTAAAAGGCTCACCAGGCGACATTAATTGGGTTGAAATAACACACGTCTGGATTAGGTACCGAAAGAGGAGATGGTTAAGAGCAAAAGATGATTGATTGGGGGGGGGGGGTGGAGAGAGGAAGCTGATAATCCAGAAAGATGAAAATTTGATTGGAATGATGGATAATGGGGACAAAACTAAACACAATCTGCGTTCGATGAAAGTTTCACAAAGGCGGCAAATGTGAGGTGAATACGAGTTGACATGATATGATTATCAACGATGAAAAATGCTAGATTATTAATTGCCAGACTGACATCTACATGAAGGGTAACGAGAAGAGCGTAATTTCCGTCACGAGATACACATTCATTCGGTTATATTTGTGACATCATACTTTCCAGGCTAAAGACACTTTGCAGTGCCTGATTGGTTGCAACGAAACGATTTCCATTCATGTTATTAACCCCCCCCCCCCCCTCTCTCTCTCTCTCTCTCTCTTTCCATTTCAGAAAGCGGGAATGACCTGTCCGCGCTCATCGTTACCATAGCGATGGTCGGGAAATTCTGCATATCTGCCTCCTACGCCATTGTCTTCCTTTACGCATCCGAATTGTTTCCAACCGTTGTGCGGTAAGAGAGCACTAGAATCTGTTTATTCCTTTCTTGAATAGATTACAGTCATATCTGAGTGAAATTCATCAGTTTGAGACCGAGCTGCGGAATATCTCTGAAGTGACAACAGCAATGAACAAGATGGCGCGTATTCACCTTTGTAAGCATCTACTATAGCGAGGTTTACATTGTGTATCTGTTGACTCCTTGTTGTTTGTTTTGTTTTTTATGCGCGACAGTAAAGCAGACATCTTTGGAATGATTTCTAACGTTATTACCTTTAAACAAAAAGAAACAGTAGCTCCACTGTATGTAGATTCACATGTTGCTTGTCATGGTTTTGTGTTATCTTCCTCGTATCTAATAGCAATCTCGGCTTAGGCGTTTCTTCGTTTTCATCAAGAGTCGGAGGGATTGTGGCGCCTCTCATACTTCTACTTGTAAGTCGCATTGTCAATGTCATGACTACGACATGTAGCAAATTCAAGAAATGAAGAGTTTTATCGCAAAACGAGCTAACAAGGAATATTCCTTAACGAATTCTTGTTAAGTTGAGGTATTTGTGATGAAAGCTGCTAAAAAATCAAAGAAAATAGTAATACAATACAGGATATTTTTAACCACAGCTTCTAGAATATTCCTTGTTATGTCACAAGTGAGGTATTACTGGATGATGATGATGATAATAGACTTAACGCTAAAATGTTTGAAATGGCGCTTAGTTCATCTTGCAGTAACACTCTTCAAACGTTAGCCAAGAAGCGGTCCTCGTTGTTTCTTAATTTCCACCTTGAATAATTTATTACATAATTAATGTATATGTAATTTCTTTTCCACTCTAGTCATTTAAGTACCTTTAAATAGGAACGTTATGCTTGGGACAAATTAAAGTTAAAAAAATGGAAAAAATGTAATACTTATGGCGTCTTACATATCAAGCAAGAAAAAACAAAGCAAAACAAAACAGAAATTGGTGCATCCAAGGTCATTGTAGAAATGAAATCAATCAGATCATGAGTTTGATCGCTCTGTATGTTTTGTATTTTTGTAACCACACTGTTCTTTCCAGTCAAGTCAAGTTAAAGACGATTTTTATTGATAATTCAATTGATATACATTTTGTATTGATAAACACCAAAATAATACAGTTATAACTCCTCAGAGACCAACAATGTGTCCCCCATTTCAGCCTTGTCTGTGAATAATGATAATGATAATGAATAACATTGAATTTTATATAGCGCTTAATAATGACGTTTCTAAGCGCATTAACACAGCTGTTTTCTCTCTTGGGATCGTGGAAGAAATAAAAAGAAACAAAAAAGCAAGAGCTAGAGATCGGAGAAAGGGGGTGAGGGAGAGAGAGGGAACATTGTCTTGAGTGAGAAGGGAGAGGCAGATAGGAAGAGCGAGAGACTGTGAAACTTACTTCAGACAAGCTACATAAAACGAAAGTCTTGTGGGAGACTTTCATTCTTTATACATAATCATCCTTCTGCACTTGTACCCTTTCCTGCAGGATGAATCCGTGGCGTTGTGGCTGCCGATGTCAATATTTGGCACTCTCTCCGTCCTCGCCGGACTGACGGTGCTACCTCTCCCGGAGACTCTCGGCCGAACTCAGCCGCAGACCGTGCGGGACGCAGAGGACTTGCACCGCAGGAGCGGTTCGATGGACAAAGATACACTTCCTTTCGCTGCGCACATCAATCTCGAAGAGAACGACACCAAACTCTGACATTTTTTGTTTCACAAATGCAAGCGATGATGATGCGTTGCACGTACACTTAATTCAAGTTGTCCTGACGTTTGATCGTTACCCGTGGTGGTATTGTCGCTGTCTTCTCCACATTTAGGCAGTCGGGAACATTATTTAGTCCTAGTTCCAGATTTCCGATACAAGTACCCGTACAGTGCACTTACTTCCACTTCCACATTGTGTAGGTGTATTCACACGTAGATGGCGCACTGCCATTCTCACAGTCTGGTTATTGCGCTTGCATCTCTATAATAAGTTAGGGTTCGGACGAGTTCAGCACCCAATCAACATACATGTACCTCCATGACTTAGGCCTATATAGCTTCTGATTTTTAGAGGATGTTTTGGTGAGAAACAACAGCAAGACAAGGGGCGCAGCAAAACCTGTTCATCCGGGACATGGAAGGTGGTTACATCAATGGCGTAATATCAAAACCCGTTGAAGACAGACTGATTTTGTATAACGTGCATTTCCCATAGACACCTGCCCGAGTATTCTCGGGACTCGTATTCAGCGGGAAGAAGCAGTCTACGGTCATTAACACCAATACTCAAGAGAGACAGGGCACCATTTCATGAAAGCTGTCAGCCCTGACAAGTTGTCAGTCTCTGACAATATCAGTAAACTCCTTGATTTTGATTGGCTGAGAAGCTCTGGTCACTGACTGTAACTATACGGTAATTGTCAGAGACTTACAATTTTCGTCATTGTAATGTTATTCGTTATTGGTTGCCAAATAGTCATGCTTTGTGCTTATTCTTGGCAATCTTTCTGTGTGCAAATTAAGATGAAACTTTTGTAATTATATTACAGATGTATTGTATAATTGATGAAGATGATGATAATTGTTGAAAGCATACTACCTTTATTTTGTACTATGTTAATGAAATTAAAGAAAGTTGATGTATTTCAACAAATGGCGTACAGAGAATAAATCAAATCAAATCAAATAAAAAAAAAAATTGTCAGGGCTAACAACTTTCACGAAAGGGTGGCAAGGGTAGGTGTTACAGCGTAGGTATGTTCCAGATTGTATCTAAGTGCAGCTACAAATGTGGAAATACGTTGCATCAGACTAGGAACAGAATTCCGGTGATGACGATGTTATCACCTCACAGGTCTATCACTAAACTGCACGCCAACCCTACATTGAAAAAAAAAAAAAAGGTTTTTCAAAAGAATATGGCAGCTTTCTAGTCAGATTATTGTATTAGGGGTTTTATTGCAATAGCGTGGCGTCAACGATGTTCATCAATCAAAAGTAATACATGTACTTGATTTTAATCATTTTATTAGTGTACAAACCAATAGGAGGGTTTTGAGGTATTGATGTCATCATGATTTTTTTGTTTACTGTGATGTATTTTGCTTCGTTTCAAAAGATTTGATTAACCTCCGAAATAAATATCTGTTTCTTTCCAAACATACTACGGCTCTCTCTCTCTATCAGTCCGCCTACCCAAAACAGTTAACTTAATTTTGCTTAAAGCGCTTAGCAAAGTAATCGCCAGTGGGAGGGGGGGGGGGGGGGGGGGGGTAAAGGTGGCAGTCAAAAGAGGGTTGCCAGAAGGTGATAACCAATTTAAAACGCATCATTCAGAATCCTCATCCCGGATACCTCCCACTAAATCCACGGTAATCTACCCCGTCACGCTTCTTTTTTTTTTTTTTTTTTTTTTTCTGAATGTTCACTCAGGTAGGCTCCATTATTTTGGAGCACAAAATTACAACCTGTTCAAAGTGGCCTCATGGATAATGGACCATCTAATGCTTGATTGACATTACGCATGTCACTTTGCACGGAAAATCTATGGATCACATACAGTGAGCCATCTATCATGTCCGGAACGAGCATTAAAGCTGGGATGTCGCGATGCCAAAAGAAGAATGGGTACTGCATACAATGTACTGCATCGCTGCAGTTGTCCACTGCATATCTAGTCTGTGGTATTTCTTGCAATGCTCCCCCCCCCCCCCTCCACCCCGTCACCCTGTGGTAATTTGAATCCTTCGGTCACATTCATTTCTCTCTCTCTCTCTCTCTCTCTCTCTCTCTCCATCTATTCATTCATTCATTCATTTTTCCCATTTCCGACAGAAACAAATATTTTACAGAAATTGGATACATACATTTCATCACAATACGTAACAAAGGATAGGTTTACAGAATATTTTACGTATATTGAAATACTAGAAATGGGGAGGAATGCTACAAGTTTGTATAACTAAAAGCAGTGGTTGTACAGGGTACATCCCCCCCCCCCCCACGTAATACACACGTAATTCTATTCGAGCTTATGTCCAGGAATTGTCATAACACCGTCGACTTCAATTCAGTATGTGACGGCTGGAGTAATTGTGTGTGTGTGTGTGTGTGTGTGTGTGCGTGTGTGTGTTTTGTTTTGTTTTGTTTTTGTTTTTCTTTGTTCTTTTCTTTCACTTCTGTGTGCTTACCTCTATTTTCTTTTCTTTTTTACGTGTGAATTTATGTAGTGTGTGTTCTTGCAAATGTGTTACTTTATTGTGCGCTTGTGACATTACAGTGATGTTAATAAATGCTTTATATATCAGAAAGAAAGTCTTCAACCGGCAGCGATCAGATGCCATGACAACCACAAACACCAATAAGCAAACAGTAGCCACTACAAAGAAGAAAGAAAGAAAATGGAAAGATAAGCATCTTCGTAACTCGCAAACTAATGTGCAATTCACTTTGCACGGGCTAATTTAATGGACCTGTTTTACATTGCTCTCAAAAGAGATAAGAAAAATAAGCCACCATGTAAACGCGCGATATAATGATGGTATAATGCATCTGATTATCAGTGCCGAGGTCCTTATAAGTAATGTACTGTACTAGTATTTCAGTTTGAACGGCTCCCGCCTAGGAGATTAAATTGATTGTGAATGAGTCTTCAGAACAAACGACGTGTTAACCAACAAAGTAAGAGCGATGTAAAAGTGGAATTAAACTCTTGATTCGTTAATAGTCATCATGAAAAGTGTATTAGACGTATTATGCTTTCTCTGTGTAAACGTAACCTAAAAGTTCTACGTTTAGCTTGAGTAAACGGAGTGAAATCAAGCAAACTGGACTTTTGAACTTTTCAACAAATTCAAATGTTTATGATTTTGAATTTGACAGTTTTGTATAGAGGAGGAGTGATGTCATAGCCTTACATGTCCCCGTTGACTTGTATCCAAGACCCCTCTGATGTGATAAACATTGCAATGCGAGTACAAAGGGACGTTTTTTTTTTTCTATAAAGACGAGACACACTCACACACGCCCACACACACGCCCACATACACACGCAGGCACGCACACACACACACACACACACACACACACAAACACACACACACACACTCACATATGAACATCCTCTGCTTAACACCGTGCTCTGATAGGAATACGTACTACCATTACCAGCAGGATACATTGTCTCGATATATTCGCAAACTCTAGGCCCCTGAAATGCGGATTAATCACTCATCAGTTGAAGTGGTTCCTCATCAGATCAATAGAGAGGGTGGAAGAGAGGGAGAGGCGCGGGGGTCGAGATGGCTGGGAGTATAGAGGTGTACAGTAGAGATAGATAGATAGATAGATAGATAGATATATAGATAGCTGAATATATAAATAGACTATAGGAAAAAGAGATAGAAAGAGTAGAGAGAGAGAGAGAGAGTGAGGGCAGGAGGGAGAATCGTAAAGCTGACTGGATGTATCGAATCACCATGGCAACGTGTCGTTGATAACATCCATGAAGCGCCTAATTTGATCATCATACTCTGCACTTTGAAATGTTCGGTAAACATTCAATATTGCTACACCACTTGATATTTTGACAAGCTCAATGATCTGCTGGTGCGCAATTACACGAATATCGCTTTTAATGTTTGATTTCAATCCACTGAAGAGCAATTATTCTTGTTACCACAAAGGAAATTAATTTCATCAGTTTATTACTGTACAGATTATACATTCCTTGTATTAATCCACGTGTTTGTTATCTCTATTCCTTTATGATTTGTTGTTTCGAATAAAGTAGCCAGCTGCACATTAATTATCTTATATGAGCGCAATTAGTTCAAAATTAGTTTAATATTGCAAAACATGCCTTGATTCATCTATCTCTAATTTACCATGGCCTTCAGTAATGAAATATCACCACACAAAGCAAAATCGACTGAATATGTAAATGGCTATAAACTTTTGAACTTAAATGCTGAGAGTATTTACAATACCCGGTCATTAAACGCGATAGCTGTTCAAAGTTTTCCCAATTAATATTGATTTCATAAACTGGAAATGAATATCCTCGCGAGATACTCGTGGTAGTCACTACAGATAGCAATGCAGCATGTACAGTGTAGGCTATCATCAAACTATGTATATGAATAAAAGATGGATAAATTCTGGATAAATTTGCAACAGAAATCCTTTGTCATTTCTAGTAATTAGTAGGTCACCTGGAAATGTATTACAAATCATTTTCACATTAAAGAGAGATAAGATGTGATTGATAGGATTTACTTAATCATCGTGAACCAGAATGAAATTAACTTTCCTAAATTCAGAGAAAAAAAGAACCAAGGCATTCTTGTTTTTTGTTTGTGTATTTGCATGTTTGTTTTAATCTTTCTCCATCTCAATCATTTTCCATCTCTATAGACTGAATTAAATCTATTTTGTATCATAAAATATTTTCTGAAGCCTGTGTACAATGAATTTTCAATGTATCTGTTACAATTCATTATCTCTGGACGTGCGTTACAGATGTAACTTGTGCGGGAACTTAATGAAGTGAAACGAAAAGAAATCATGAAGAAGGCGGATAACCCGTTCATTCAGCTATACAGTATAGGCCTATATATAGCTGGTCTATAACACCATGGTCCCAAGTTGGATCTGATGTAGCAGGACTACTTCACCGGATTTATGCTCGTTGACATCTTAGAATGGAATCCCACATCACAAATAATAATGAATTAATTAATTCAGTATTCATCAGCATGTATCACCGATGATATTTGATACCTGATTGGTCTGAAGTAGGGCTTAACATCTTCGGAAAAGATCCAGTGAAGTGCATATAATCTATTATGCCAGCCAATCTCGTACGCCGTTGCGTATCAAATAGGCCCTCAAATCCATGAATATAAAATGAATGCACCAAGGTCTTTCGCAACACTGGTTATTTTGAAACAATGTTTCTGTAACATACAGCCGTCTTTTGTTTTTACCATCCCTCAAGCCAGCATACCACTCTGCTACTTTCCCTGAACACTGACATATTGTATAAAATATGACCCAGAGGTTTCTCCCGTGACCCTCATCATTTTTTCCCACTATCTCTCAGTCCATCTTATAAACCTACGCTAATTATATACTCCATTTGTATAGTAGCTCAATGTCAGAGAGGCAGTGGGCTTCGAAGGCGATAAAGATATAAATACAATGGAATTTTCCCTCATGATAACACCGGGGAGAGATGCTCCGCCAGTTTTATCGGAGGAAGAGAAATGCAAGAAGGGGTTTAAAAGTGCTACCTCTCATTGAGTTATTTTAAAACTCAGATTTCAGCCATTCTGCGTTGGTGAGAAAAAAAGAAGAGTGATAAAAAAGGAGAGAGACGTACGAGCTCGTCGGAAGTTACACCTTTTGTGACGTCACTTGGAGATTATGTGTTCTCCTCAACGTATCCTATAGCTCTAAGGCCAGCAGACACATTGATGAACTAGAAGTTGTTTACTCACTAATCGCAGCAGAAATGGCCGGAGAAAGATTGTAAGTATGCGATTATTGTTGTGAGTTGCAGTCATCTTTTTCATCCTTATCATTTTTCAGATTTCTAGTTAATTAAATCCAGATGGCTCTATCCAGTCAGTTTTATTTCATTATTGCTATTGAACTTTGAAAATGTAGGTAAAAGCAAGCTGTTAGCATTGTAAAGCAATAAGTTTTTTTTTTCTCACTATAAAAACGATATAGGCCTACATGTGCTGTTTTAAGTTTCCTCTTATTCAAATTAGTGAAATTCTTCCGTCGAGATGTTTTCATTGCAACTGATTGACAAATTGCCCAACATGGACGTAAATAAGCACTGAATTGATCAATGTTTTAGTAGTATATAGCCATGATAAAAAGTCATTGGCGTACATACTCGAGCAGGATTCGAACCTAAGACCTCCGGATCTCCGGACAGGAGTCATCTCCACTAGACGAACGAGCTTCCGCCCGACAGCAAGTGCTGGTTCTAATCCTTATAGCATGCAGCGGGTACTGCTTTTATTATTCAAATTAGTGAAATTCTGTTGAGGTCGTAGGTTCGAATCCTGCTCGAGTATGTACGCCCATGATTTTTTATCATGGCTACTACTAAAACACTGATCACTTCAGTGCTTATTTACGTCCATATTGGGAAATTTGTCAATCAGTTGCAAAGTTTCCTTTTGTTTTTCATGTTTGATTGCTTGACTTGTAATAATCATGACATTTCCGATGTTGAAAGTGGCAAAATTCGAGTGTTTACAATGCAACATGCCCGATTTCTATTCGTTTGTGTGTTTTCCTTTGTTACTTGCTTGTTTGTATGTGTGTGTATGTGTGTGTGTGTGTTTCCTTTTCATATGGAAAAAGTGAAAAATGTATGTCTCATTGCTACTTTTTTTTTTGTTAGAGGATTTATTCTGTTATGTTGTACAGTAATGCCAAAGTGATTTGATGTCTCTGGTATTATTTGAATGGAACTGAATAAATATTATTCGAAAAAAAAAAAAAAAGGTTTGTGTGTGTGTGCGCGCGCGCGTGGGTGCGTGAGTTCACTTCTTGCTGCTTTTGTCTTGTTAAAATAATTGATATGCTAGCCAGCCCCTGTATGAAGAAAATTACATGTGGGTGAGAAATTTTGATTAGGGAGTGGCACGAGCTGGCATGGATGGATTTCAAAGCAGACGGTATTCTAGGTACGCAGTTGCCTATACGCCTGGTTAGACACTCTATTGCTCTTTTTAGTCATCGACAGGTCTACTTATGAAATCAAACTATAAATAATTACAGTAATTATGATAATGAACAGAGAGGAGAACAAAATAAGCAAACAAGCGAGAAAAAAAAAAACACCACAAAAGAAACTCAATACGTGATGATGCGAAACCGATAAAGATGCGCTCTAGATGTAACATGAAATTGTAATTTGGATTGCCACTAAATAATACAATATAAATATCGTTTAATTATAATTATGTTCATTTTTTTTTCTTCATGCATTTGCATATTAATTCCTGTCGTGCGTATCCGTGCAGTAGAGTAGTAGCCTATGTTATACATTTCTCTCATGTAGAGTAGATAGCTATTAAAGTAGCAGATCATAATATTGGAATAGTAATGAAAAATCTTAATGACAGGCAATGAAGTTACAATTAAACGATTGTAAAGAACATTGGTCAGTCCTGTTTAAATCAATGGTGAGAAAGCCTTATAAGAACCAGGTTCTAGACTCTTCAGAAGTTTAGAAATGCGAACAGCTTACCTTTTCGATACTAACAAATTAATGATCCACTTCTAATTTTGGATAATGTCATAAACTATCAATTTCACCCTGACCCGGATGTTACGGTTATCTCCTAATGCGCTACCACCGCGACCACCTTGGAAAACGGCTACAAACAAATATGAACATGTTACCCTCGAAATACCTTGAGTTCCATTAGAGTTTGTACATTGCACTGGCATGTTTCCCGTTCGATATTATGTTTGAAAAGTTAGCATTAATAAATAATTCACTCACGTGACTTGACCTCAATCATGTTAAGTAATACTAATAACTCTACTGGTATACGCGATAGGAACAAAAGAAAGTAATCATAGGCAACAAAGACATTGAAAGAGAAGAACAGGAAAGCGTTGACAGGTGGTTGATGACCATAATAATACGCGAGGAAAATTGTATAGATCTGTATGAAGTACATGACACTGTCCACTTCGAAGTAACAAGTTTGTTGAGAACATGCCCGAGCAGAAGTAATCAAGTATATTGCCTTGACCAAACGGTATCAAAACACGTAACGGGCAACTGACAGGGACAGTCTGTCTTCGTTTGAATTTCGAGTGAGCGTCATCAGAATCAGAATAAAGTTGAGTCTAAAAGGAAAACAGAACCTTTTGCCAGTCTGAAGGAAACTATCATTACGACATAGTCTTACATTGATCCAGGATTTCACAACTCGCAAGCGTAACCATGGTATCAACATCAGGCGCGCCGGAAGCAGTTTTGGATTGGGGGGGGAAACATTGGAGGGGGCTCAAGATTAGACCATGCATATGTTACACAATATACACATACACACACTCACACACACACACACACACACGCACACACATCTATTATATATATATATATATATATATATATATATATATATATACATATATATATATATATGTGTGTGTGTGTGTCTGTGTGTGTGTGTAAAGTGGCATACGGTGGGTCGAAACATGGGGGGAACCATAAAGTAATTTTGACGGTCTGTATGCTTGTGCGTGTGTGCGTGAGCAATAATGGGACTACAATACATTACGGAATGTGATACATTCAACAACGCAGTCATTGAGGAACATTGTAAGTTTTCCTTACATGGATTATGGAATGACGGTGTGAAACGATCGACAAATTATATACTGTCAGCAACATAAGGTGAATAGTCCAGGCGCAGGGACCCAGAAAAAATGACTTCGTTCAACCCACCCCGCAGAAAAGGTTTGACTGCATAGGGCGGTCGGTTGGACTCTCTGGAACACCCCTAGGTAGTATGTGATTCGAAATTGTGGTATCAATAAAATTTTACAGGCCATTTTAGTTGAGACAAGACCTTATTGTTCGAAAAAGAGTCTGCGCACGCCAAGACACGCACCACTAGCACTGCTACAGGCGCCAGTGCCAGTGGTGCATGTAGTAGTCTTAGCGTACGCAGACTTTTTCCTCGGCAAACAAGGGTTTTTGCCAGCAAACTCACTAGCTGAGGTCAGTGTAGTTTAGTTTCTAAACGTTTTTATTTCGTGTATATTTTTTCCGAGTTGCAGCAAGCCGAGTGAGGTTGCATACCCAGTGATTGTGACCCCAAACCGTTCGGGCGTTGCAATCACTTGGTATGCGCCTTCGCTCGGCTTAGCACAATAAAGTGGGCTTCTACACATGCGCAAGCTGCAACTCGGAGAGATGAAAACGAAATAAAAACGACTAGAAACTAGACTGGGGTCGGTTACGGCTGGCACTGAAAATTAGAACATAATCACAGTTTTTTGCAGTTATTTCATGAATAATTCCTCAAAACACCGTAAAACCATATATATATATATATGTTGCTAGAGATGTCAGCAAAACAATGGGATACATTGTAAGTTAAAATATTGTGCATGGTTACCATGGTAACCAGATGTATACAGGTGATTGATAATCCCCCCCCCCAAAAAAAAAAAATGCCTCCAACTGCTGCAAACTTTGGTATTTTTTGTTCAGTTTTTTCGTGCTTTTCGTTGACTGTAAGTGCACGAAATTTGAATCATTCTGTTTGTTGTAGGCTATATCTAAAGTGTGGTGTGCTTTTCGTGGACTGTAAGTGCACGAAATTTGATTCATTCTGTCGATATAGGGCATCATTATTTGGACAACTCTGGTGATATTTCATAACCAAGTTCGAATCGTCAGTTCTTTGTTAGATATGAATTTCTTGTTATGCCTGTTACTAGAGCTCACAGTGTGACTGACTTTCAGTACTTTGTTATACATTACAGTACAAGTTTTGTAACTTTTTTGTTCAACAATTTTATTTGTGGATCAGGGTATTTTAAGGACATTTCGGGCTCAGATAACTTTCTATTTTCCACAGTCTTTTATAAGTTTGCCACAACAAAGTAGGATAAAGTGAAAAAAAAATATCTGGAATCCAGACACGTTTGTTTATTAAAAATTTTGCCTTACGTGCTCATGATCACCCATTGTAGGTCGGGTCTTACAGCCCAAGCTATTTTGACCCCTTCCGGGCCCAAGGGGGGGGGGGGGGGGGGGGTGCACATTGTGCCCCCTACATAACTTCTTTATTATATGATGTATGACCGTCATATTTGGCACATGGGTAGAGCAACTCATGCTCTACATGACCCAACATTTCTCAAGGTTACCCACTGAGGGCACTATTTCCCAAAACATAAAAAAAATACATAGAAAATATGCTAAAATCATGTTTTTTCTTTCTATTTCTTTATCCCCAGTAAATATGTTGTTATTTTATATTAATCATTTTCATATTTACTACAAAGGAAGAGCAAGTTAACGTTCACTATTTGTTATGGTTGAAATTTCTCAAGGTCAACATGTGGGGGCGTAATACATTACAATATAAAGAAATATATGAAACCTATTACGTATTGCTTGGAATGGGTGCATATATTTGTATCACATTTCATATTTCCAAAATACTGAATTTTAAGTTTACAGATTGATATTATGATAAACAAATGATATTCCAGGCAAAGCTTGTGTGAAGATAACACAAAATAAAAAGGTAATCTTTGAAAAATGCTGTATTTTCGATTATTTCTGTTATATCTATTGATTGATGCCTATGTTATATAGAAAATAAAGGAAATTATAAGAAGACCATTTCAGGGTAATTCTCAACCATAATTACTTCACATTTCTTTCCCTTTAGCAAACTATAGCCAAGAAAACCCCAATTTCATCCATAATTATATTGTTAACTGAAATTGAAACAGAAAATCATACAAAATCTGACTAACATGGTTGTCAGTTTACGGTTGCCATAGCAAACAGGAATATCGGACATACCTAAATTATTTATCAAAATGTTTGTAATAAGATTTTAGGAAAAGCCACCAAATTTGGTTGAAATCGGGTAAAGGGTTTAGGAGCGGCAAATGAAGATATGGTAGGGGCACAATCTGCCCCCCCCCCCCCCCTTGGGCTTTATAGGGTTAAACTACCCACCTCAACACTACAAAGTTAACCTGGATAAAACGGATAGGACCCCTAAGATTTTCCCTCATTCTCTCCTTAATAGCATTAATTCATTACTGCACGTTTTAATACAAATTTACATGTCATGACTTTTCATTTTATTTTTCTATTTTTAACTCTAGCTTACCAACGAAAAAGTACGCTTTTAATTCCATTGATGGATAATGCAGTGTACGTGTATATTCCTTCTTTAGAAAGGAATTTATCTGCATTCTTGAATAAATTTCCTTTAAGAACAAGAACAATCAATTGCTTTCTTCTGCTCTTTTCCAAGGTTGTCTCGAATAACCCTTTCTCTGTAAATATATACTCTAAAAAGCTAATATCAGAATATCGTCGGCTTTGCTCTCTGTATTAACATAGATTTTGAAGGGAATTTTGTGTCCATACATTGCTGGAAACAACATTTGCCTGTAATTTGAAGTCAAATATGTGTTAAAAGTACGGTAAATGGTACAATTATGCAGAATGACATGCTTATTGAGCTTTTTGAAAATATGGGTATTAGTTCTTAAGTATATATTGACAGCAGAATCCTGATTGCATATTACTGGTTGCCATGGCAACAGGAAAAAAAAAACTTTTTTGAACAATAATCAATAGAAATGTTTGTTTTTAATTCACCTATCTACAAAAAAAAAAAAAAAAAAACTGAACAAAAAATACCAAAGTTTGCAGCAGTTGGAGGCATTTTTTTTTTTGGATTATCAATCACCTGTATACATCTGGTAACCATGGTAACCATGCACAATATTTTAACTTACAATGTATCCCATTGTTTTGCTGACATCTCTAGCAACATATATATATATATGGTTTTACGGTGTTTTGAGGAATTATTCATGAAATAACTGCAAAAAACTGTGATTATGTTGTAATTTTCAGTGCCAGCCGTAACCGACCCCAGTCTAGTTTCTAGTCGTTTTTATTTCGTTTTCATCTCTCCGAGTTGCAGCTTGCGCATGTGTAGAAGCCCACTTTATTGTGCTAAGCCGAGCGAAGGCGCATACCAAGTGATTGCGACGCCCGAACGGTTTGGGGTCACAATCACTGGGTATGCAACCTCACTCGGCTTGCTGCAACTCGGAAAAAATATACACGAAATAAAAACGTTTAGAAACTAAACTACACTGACCTCAGCTAGTGAGTTTGCTGGCAAAAACCCTTGTTTGCCGAGGAAAAAGTCTGTGTACGCTAAGACTGCTACACGCACCACTGGCACTGGCGCCTGTAGCAGTGCTAGTGGTGCGTGTAGTAGTCTTGGCGTGCGCAGACTCTTTTTCGAACAATAAGGTCTTGTCGCAACTAAAATGGCCTGTAAAATTTTATTGATACCACAATTTCGACTCACATACTGCCTGGGGGTGTTCCTGGAGGTCCCATCTACCACTCTGTGTGGTCAAACCTTTTCTGCGGGGTGGGTTGAACGAACTCCTTAATTAAGGCCCGTACAAGAATTAGCGCCTTGACTAGAATGGCATAACAATAAAAAGCGAGCGAGCGAAGCGAGCGAGCTTGAAAAATTTGATATTCTACAGTTCCAAAACTGGAGTTTTAATTGTAGCTAAATATTTCGCTTTGGAAATAAATGGGGGCGCATCGGGCGCAACTGCTGGCAATTATTGGCAGCAACATTAGGAGAATAGCATAACGATTCAATGCGAGCGAGCGAAGCGAGCAAGCTTGAAAATGTTGACATTCTACAGTCCCAAAACTGGGGTTTGTAGCTATATCTTTCACTTTGGAAATTAATGGGGCGGCGCATCGGGCGCAACTGCTGGCAATTACTGGCAGCAACATTAGGAGAATGGCTTAACGATTCAATGCGAGCGAGCAAAGCGAGCGAACTTGAGAATTTTGACATTTTACAGTCCCAAAACTCCCGTTTGTAGCTATATCTTTCGCTTTGGAAATTAAGGGGGGGGGGGTGCATCGGGCGCAACTGCTGGCAATTACTGGCAGCAACGTTAGGAGAGTGGCATAACGATTCAATGCGAGCGAGCGAAGCGAGCGAGCTTGAAAATTTTGACATGTTACAGTCCAAAAAACTCCCGTTTGTAACTATACCTTTCGCTTTGGAAATTAAGGGGGGGGGGGGCATCGGGCGCAACTGCTGGCAATTACTGGCAGCAACATTAGGAGAATGGCATAACGATTCAATGCGAGCGAGCGAAGCGAGCGAGCTTGAAAATTTTGACATTCTAGAGTCCAACAACTGCCGTCGTAGCTATGTTTTTCGCTTTAGAAATTAAGGGGGAGGCGCACCGGGTTCAACTGCTGGATGCGAGCGAGCGAAGCGAGCGGAGCTTGAAAATTTTGACATTTTACAGTCCAAAAGCTGCCGTTTGTAGCCATATTTTTTCCC